>QLOD02000033.1:1847927-1864256 GCA_003260245.2 Sideroxylon spinosum
TATATATATATATATCAAAGTCTCAAACAGACATCTTGCAGGCTTTGCTCAGTACCCCATTGTCATCTGCATCATCTGTCTCTTTACCGCCTTCCTACCTCATTTACTTCTCTCTCTCTCTCTCTCTCTCTCTCATGTATATATATACACATACTTTGTCGTCTTTAATGGCCAGCGGAACCTGGTTTTTTTTTTTTTTTCATTCATCTAGTTCGTCCAAGGAGTTGGATTTTGTTTTTTTGTGTTAACTGGGAGACACCATTTACTTACCATACATTCTCTTGCATTAAAGTCATCACGAGACCATAAGGTTTATATAAATTTTATGTATAACTTTCTTATACGGTTAAAATTTTATCTACCAACAAATATATTCACGTTATAGTTGTATTTAGAATTGTACAAAATTATATAAATTTTTAAAAATTAATGTTTCATATTTTATACAGTGAATGTGAGTAAAAAAATATAAATTTTACAGTTTCGTAATTCGTATTTGTAGAAATTTATAGAGTTTTATATTTTTTTTGGTTAAATTCCAAACTAAGCCTATATACATATTTTATATATAAATATACATAGTTACCGTCATGTTGTTGGGTATGGAATTCATATAATTAGTTGCATTAACCAGCTAGTGTCTATGATTATTAGCTTTTAAGTTGAGTTTGAGAGAGAGAAGAAAAAAAAAAAAAAGGGCTAACTTTTTTTTTTTATAACTACATACTAGTTAACTAACAAAAAGTTATTTTGTTATTGTTATTTTTTATGTTTGGGAACAAAAAAATTAATTTTTTTAATAATTAACTTTTTAATTTTTTGTTAATTTAATATTTTTACCTTTTAAAGTTTAAAAGAAATTTGAAATATAAAAGGATTAAATTTTAATATTTAAAAAAAAAACCACAAATTTAGTAACTACTAGCTCAATTAACTTATATATACATAACAAACGGAGACTTAGACTCATTCTGAGTTACAGGTTGTTTATACTGAAAGGAGAGATGTATGTCAGAAAATCGCAATTTAAGCTTTGTTTAAAACTAAATAAATTACGAATTCATAATTTTTGTTAAATTTATAATTCTTTTGTTTTTTTTTTTGGTCAGTTCAAACGTTACTTATACATGATAAACACAAAAAGGGACGACTGCGTACATTACTCACATTTCGTTTTCTTGATTTTTGCCCTTTCCTTTACCTGGGTCCCCCAGTGCATACAAATTGATTCTATGTTATTTAAATTTGTGAATGGGAAAGGTGGTACAAAGTTTAAAAACAAAGGAGAGAGCTGGAGAAGGGAATCAATAAGAAGGGACCCACCAAAAACTTCATTAATTTCAAAATCTGAAACATCATTTAAGGCCAGCACGAAATGTATGAGCCTATCATTACTCCAATCCTAATTTCTTTCTTTGCAACCCCCCCCCCCCAATTTCTCTATCTATCTATCTATCTACGTTTCAAGTCCCCCCACGCTCTGTATTTGTTCATATTACAGCTGAATTTTCGGGAGTTCTCGGGGATCATGACATAGATTCATAAGGTCGGGTACAGTTATATATATATATATATATTAGTGTTTTTATCTCATTTCTCATGGAGACTCTGATAATTCTTGTAGATGAGAAGTATGATAACGAAGTAAGAACCAACTAATAAACATTCTAGCTCTACTGTAATTGCTATGAATAACATTATTAAGATATGGACAAGACAGATTTTAGTAAGATACTTGCCAAAAAAAAAGGACATTACTAAGATGTTTGTAGTGTCCATATTAATTAAAGACAATACAATAACATGATCGGAAAATGATTTAGAATCATTTTACGGTGTTAATATTGAATATAATATGAATTAAATCAAACTAAATTTTTTTCCACTAGATGGGATCAAGTATATGAATTTAGCGACACCAATCAAATTTATTTAGAGGCATATCCTCCGTTAGATCCATGAAAGTAAGGTCATGTTTAATAGTTTCTTTCCAAATTCTCTTAAATCTCCTTCTCCCTCTCTTTGCCTTATAATCTCCATACTTTCACATATTTTAAAATATAATATGAATATATTATTCTAAAATTGATACAATTTGATCTGACCTTATATTATCGGCTGCAATTGACCATGCGTTTAATTCATCAACTTGATTACTTAATTTTCATTTTGTGTTTAATTTCACTATTTTAATAAATTTATCAAAATGATTATTTATGGAGCAAAAAGTTAGATTTCTTGTTTACTTTTTGCAATAAAAAATTGTTTTTTGAACCCCCTAAACAAATGAGAAGCCATTCACTTTCAAACTACGTACCACAAGTACCAAGGACCATCAAGGCTGTGTTTAGAACAAATATTCGTTAAAAGAGTTATACGAATTCAATTCTCTCTTAATTTGATTGTGATGGGAAATAAAAGGAAAAACGTATGAAATTTAAAAAATTAAACTTAATTAAATTTAAAACTAATATATTAATGAATATTTTAATTTATTATATTTTTTGAACCTATTCAAATAAAGATATGTATTTAAAATTGTATATTTCTTTCATTCTTTTTCCTACTTTTTTTTTTTTTTTTTTCCATTTTACTTTTTTCCCTCGTCAAATCTTCATTTCAAACACAGCAACTGTAATGTAAAAAAGCAATTCTAGGGTAGTCTTTGAGGGTTTTAATCAAATAAGCAGATTGAGAATAACAATACTCCATCATTGTTAGTTGTTTCTTGATGCTGCGAGGCATCTAGCGGGCCCATATCAGAACGCAGGCTACTGACAACTCGAATTAATTTTTCATGTAGGGCCCTATAAATGTGGGCCAGCCCTTGTATGATTTCATGTCTCCACTGCTTGGGCCCCAGCTCAGACTTGAAGTGATGATCGAGAACACATTCTAACCCTATTAGGTCACACAAATTGCTGTCCCCAAACACCAAGAAAAAAGAAAGTGCTCCTTTTGGTTGGTGGGTAGAAAGCAAAAATAGTTTACATAATATGGATATGGACTTGGACACACTGTCCCAATTGTGGGCCCAGTGAAAAAGATCACTCTGACCATCCATATCAACACCTGTCAATGAACAGCCCAGTAATATTAGAGTTTAAGCCCAATGATTATAACGCCAAGCTGATATAAAGTTTAAGCCCGATAAGCACGCCTTCAACATGAATTTCCAATCAATTTTTCACATGCATGAAACTTCAAGATCATACCCAAAAACTAGTATTTAGTTGAACAATCAACACTGCTTGGTTTCTAATACAATTTCAACTACAATCTTCCAAAACAAAAGTTGGAGGGTTCTCTCTCTCTCTCTCTCTCTCTCTCTCTCTCTCTCTCTCCCCCCCTCCCTCCCTCCCTCCCCCCAAAACACAAAAATACATACGTTTCATTCTGAGCAAGACTATTGGTCAAGTTATAATATTTATCCTTGGATACCGCGTAAAACCGATGAGACAATATGCAAAGAACCAGTAACTACAATGATACCTAATTGATTCCCAGCGCTTTTTTTCAGAATTTGATTCGCAGCCTTCATGGATTCTTCCCATGAATTCTGAGTTGCTAATATGGTTTGGCATTCTAATTCCCCTTCTGAGTGTTTTGATTGCTCCTCCAACAGCTTCTTACTGTCTGCAACTCCATAGTCAAGAATCGTAACCCCTGTTTCTCTGGAAACCTGGACCCAACAATCTTTCAGTAAGGAGGCCGAGGTTAATCGAGACTTGTCTCCAGCAATGTCAACTTCTGTGAGAAAGACAGCCTCCAATTGTTTCGCTGAAGTAATGTGAAGAAAATAAGTACAAACCATCCCAAAAAAACTTCAGTGTGAGTTAAAAATACTGAGATGCTGGAGGAAAATCACTATGTATACTGGTAAAATTTTCAATCCCTTCATCAATCCAACTAAGATACAATACAGGACAACTTTAGTACTACTACTTATCGTCTGAAAGATTTGTCGAGGAATCATTATGTAAGGGTGTACATGAATTAACCGAACTGAGTCAAGTAAAATGGTGTCTGAATTAGCCTCGTTAAACTTAACGAGTTTAAAAAAATTGTTTCACATTCGGTTTGTTTATCTTTCAAGTCAAACTCAATCGAACCTCTGATCAAATGGATCTCAAATAGTTTAATATTTGACACTATTTGTCAAATTATTAGTCTATTGAGTTGAACCCTGATAGAGTTTAATTGTATGATGAGCTTAAAATGAATAGTTTGATATTTTACACTACATTTAATGAAGTATTAGTTTATCAAGTTGAATTTTGGTTGAGTTCAATAGTATAATGAGCCTAAAATTGTGGTTCAGGTTTGATTTGTTTATGTTTCGAATCAAACTTGAGCAAAACTATAATCAAATCCAAATTGAGCAAGACTCAGGTAGATTGGTTTGTTATACAGCCTTATCTCTTCCCATCCACTTATTTTGCTTACTCTCCTAAACCTTAGAAGTAACCCCCCCCCCCCAAAAAAAAAAAAAAAAACAAAAACAAAAAACAAAAAAAAAATTGATGGGACAGTAGGAGGAGCAGTGGTTTACCTGAAATTAGTTCTCTTGCAAAACCTAAGTGGTCTTTGTCACTAGCCATAGCAACCACAAGAACCAACTTTGCCATTGGAAATACCATCTGAATTGTATCTGACAAAGCCTTGGCAGATTCCTTGGTATGTGCTGGAAAACAAATCATATTACCATTATATGAAGAATTGAAAGTCAAAGAGTGCAATAACAGCCAGTTTTTTTTTTTTTTTTTTCCCCTTGTTCCTAAGAAGCACACGATGAAGAATAGATTCACCAGAGACATCACCATAAAAGGAATAAGACCAAATCTATACCGAAAATGTAAAATGGAAATGACATTTTACAATCAACTGATGAGGACGATTTTGTTAACCAGCAAAAGACATTATAAGTTGAATAAGGCACAAGTACAAAGGAAGTTGGCCGCATCAAACCTCCGTCAAGCAATATAGTGGCTCCAGGCAGTCCTAGAGCCTCAGCTTCCTCAGGAGTTAAAAACTGGCTTCTCCCAAGCAAAAATGTACGCTCTAAACCAGCACGAATAGATCCATCCGAAATTCTCCAGCCTGAAATTCCCAGGAAAGTGCAAAGAGTAACAATCACAATATATACTGATCCATAAGAGGTGAACTAAGAGAATGTCAAGAAGATGACTATGCTATTGATCTTATGGAAAAAATAATCTTCGAAAGGAAAAGCTAAAAAGAAACTAGGGAGTATAAATAAGTGTTGACCACCTTTACTGAAAGATATATGACTGGGCAGCACACTTAAAAAAAAAATAAAAATTGAAATACAAATCTTTCCGCGCAAGCAATATCGAAATAAGTGCGAGGTATTCACAAACAAATATCATCCACCGAGGCAGACCTCAACTGCTGTTGAACTCTGAAACTACAGATAGAATTTTTTTTTGGGGGTGGGGGTAAAGTACAAAGCCTCCCCTACACTTTACCCTCAACTTTACTTTGGTCCCACTAATTTCAATTGTAAGAGGTAAATCCCTATACTTTCGGCTAATCAACAATCAGGTCCCTCCGTTTGTTGGCTGTTAGTGAGCACCGTTAAGGCGAGGGTAAATTTGTCATTTCTCCTTCCTAGTGGGACCAACGTGAGACCGAGAGGGTAAAGTGTAGGGGTAGTTTTTGGATTTTTCCTTAAATTAAATATGATCAGGGAGGAAAAATGATGAATTTGCCCTCACCTTAATGGTGCCAATTAATAGGCAACAGACAAAGGGACCTGATTGTTATTTGACCGAAAATGTATGGATTTGATTATTACAATTGAAACTAGTAGGATCAACGTGAGACCGGGGGTAAAGTGTAAGGGTGATTTTTGTACTTTATCCTCCCCCAACCCCCCCCCCCCCGGGTTCAACATATGGCAATTCAGAACTATGCAAATGGAAAACATAAACATAAAATCGGCACCTTGATTACGAAGGCAGAGTGCTGCACAAGTGGCAGTTGCAGCATTCTGGAGTTGGTGAGATCCAAGCATTGAGAGTTTTACATCAAACAACTCAACAAACTGCGTCATTTGATAAAAGGTTGAGAGTTCATCAACAAAGTATTGAGGTACTTCATGAAGTCCAAGAAATTTTGGAAAGGGTACCAAATGGTGCGCACCAATTGAAAGTCCTTCTCAATTTGAATGACTATATCACAAGATTGGCAAGGTTTCCCACATATATTGCTCAAGTCTTTAATTGTACTTCTGTTTCCGGGATCAGACGCAGAAATTACAGTTGCTGACATTGAGGATGCTTTATCACGAAGAATACGCTCAATATGTGGAAGAAATGGCCCACCCAGTACCACCTGAAAAGATTAACTACCAAGAAAAGTCAAGTGTGTGCCCGGCACCAAATGGAAATATGAATCCAGTGGAGATACTATAAGACCTAAGAAGCACGGACACCAACACTTCACAGATTCTCCAACTATAGTGATTTTCAGAAAATGCAAGACATAACACTGTAGGGACTCAGCAAAAATATATATTTTTTTATATACTTTTTATTCCAATATAATAGAAATAATGCAATATAACACTAAATAAAATTGAAAATCATGTATTTCATATATTAAAAGTCAACAAAGAAATCACATAATGGTTATATTCCATAAAAAATGACAATAAATTATATTCATTAGCTTAAATTTTCACAAAAAAAAAAAATATAAAAAAAATAATAATTTTCAAAGACAAGTCCATGTGTCCAAAGTGAGTATGTGACAAGCATGAAATAAGTGGCGTGTCTAAGATATGTCAGGACAGAAACAAAACAAGACATGGAGAAATGCAAGTCTAATAGGTGTTTGTGGTGTGTCCGAGTCCCTCTTGAGTCTGACTCCTAGACAGCACCATTGACGGTGTGTCCGTGCTTCCGAGCATAAGACGAAGGTTAGCAATAATGAGCGGTACAAAGGTTATTGCATTATGATCAGCAGAAAGAATACAAAGTAAAAGATACAAGTTTGTAATAACAAAATTTTTACTCATCAAGAAAATCCAGTGATTTCGACTCATTGGGTATGCTATATGTAGATTAGGGATCGCAGTGAAGGCTAGATGCCACATATTCAGTCGTTAAAAAATACCAATAATCAAAGAGGCCAACAAGGGCATTCACTAATCAAGTGGTATCCAGCATGAGTAACCATAAAAATCAAGCAGCCCTAGTTAGATGTCTGATGGCATAAACATTTAATGTAAAATAGTAAATCTATATTCATCTGGCCATAACCAAGCTACTCCATGCAGAGTTATACATGTATAGCCTGCAGAAAATGGTATCAAAACTACAAAAGGGAGAACTGAAAAGCAAAATCAACTAGAATGTATTTTGCAATAATAATAAAACTGAAGCACTAAAAAAAACGCAATGAAAATATATAGGGAGGAACGGGCTAACCGGACGGCCGTGCTTGATTATTCCTGATTTTGCTATTGAAATACTTTCCAAAGAACCCCCAAGTGCAGCCAGATGTTCTGCACCAACTGTCGTTATGATCGCAGCAGCTAGCTCAGAACTAGATATAATGTTTGTTGCATCCCGTGCTCTGCCCAACCCCGCCTGTCCAATTGGAAAAGGGCAATACTTGTCAAAAACATGACGTAATATTGCAATTTATTAACACATGAAACGAGAGACAGAAACTAATTTAAAATTTAATATAAGAAATGCCACAACCAAACCCCAGGTTGTTGAGATCTACCCCATGCTGAGATATTTTGTTGCGCAATACCAGAGAGGGGGGTTCTACACAGCAAGGTAATTCTAAAAAATTGAATTGTGACATATAGGGGAAAGAATTAACCTCAACAACTGCAATATCAACCTTCTCCTGAGCGAATAAGCTAAATGCTACAGCAGTGAAAATCTGAAAATTCAAACATAAAAGCAACAGAATTTAGAACAGGTGTTTCCAGATATTGAACCTACAACCTCCAAGTTGCGAATGAACAACACTACCATTGCACCAAGGTTCACCCTTAAGGAAATCCAACTAAATGTAGATAAATATTTTGGATTAGCATACACTGACATTTATTCAATCAAATGTCTGCGCATTATGTTTCTTTTTTGATAGGTAAAGTAAAATCTAGATAAAAAATAAGCATCAAGGATGCAACACATATACAAAATAAAAAGGAAATGAAACATACAGACTAGCAAGTGCCCACTAAACTTCTCAATGTTTCAAAATGATGTACAATATGTTGTACAGGTACAAAAGTTGATACCTCAAAATGACTCAGCCAACCTTTTTCAAGTTCCACAGCCTTATCAAGAACCTTCCTAATCCTTTGAAATAGATAATTCAATGCCTCCACTGAAACAGGCTCACCTGATTTCCCCACCGTTATGCGTTCCCTGATAGTCCGAATATGCGGGCTGCTCAAAGGAAATGAAGCCCGTTATCATAAACACCTAGAGTGAGGATTCTTATTTTCCAGAAGAATGTTTCAGGAAAACAAAGCACGTAAAGCAAATAGAACACACCTAGTATAGCATCCAACCGAATAACCTTCTGCCCGTAAAATATTGGAGAGGAAAGCAGAAGTTGATCCCTTTCCTTTGGTTCCAGCAATATGAACAGTCTATATGAAGACAGATTAGAAATCAGCAACTTCAAATTCCAAGCAAAATCAGAAGTAATCAACACCTAGATGATGAAAAACTGAATGCACATTGATAATCAATCATATTGAGAAAAAGCCTAGTATTTGTCGATTATCATTCTCCCTACCATGATCATACTTCTTCAAGCAAATTTAATTCCTAAAACATGATTCACAACAAGAAAAAATAAAATAAAGTCAACCCCATTGTTGCATTTTCTCCGCAGCAAAATTTTCAGGAAAAAAAAAATGCAATTGTTTCGTAAGATTATTATAATACCTGATTTTAAATGTAATTTGTTTTTTAAATTTTCAAAAACCCGACAAAAATAATTTCTTTCCATTTCCTCGCTTTTCGCCACAACCAAACGGAGTACCAAGAAAAAAACAAACCTTGTACTTGGATTGGGGATTGCCGAGTAGTTCCATCAACCTTCTCATCCTGCCGAGATCGAACCCGTCGTCCGAATCGGTTCCAGCGCCTTTGGGGACGCCCGACTTCTCATAATTCTTCAGATTGTCCAAGTAATTCATGAACTCCTCCATCTCCGGGCCCTCAGAATTTGCAGAGAACCCCCTGTTGCTCAGCGCTCTCCTAATTGGAGAAATCGTCGCTTCTCTGCGAGGAGAGATGAAGCATCGACTGAGAAAGCCGTGAACTTTCATTTTCTCTCAATTTTTTTTATTTATTTTCTTTTTAAATTGGGAAATTATATCCGACTCCTACCTTGCACCCAGGAGCATGGGCCCTGGGATCCGAGAATGTACTGGGTTGTGGGTTTGTAGCCACTATTTTCCCAGACCCGAATTCCCCGGATGCGGTTCCTGTCCTTTACCCGAATGGGGTGGAGATAGCCAGATAGGCGCTGCGGCGGCCTTCCAAAAAAACATTTTACATGGGTGTTTGGATAAAAAAAAAAAATTTAACAAAAAAATATAGTAAAAGCAAACGCGATAGGAGAAAATTTTTGATTGAAAAAAATTACGAATTTTTTTATAATTTTTGATAAATTTTGATTTTTTATTGATATCCAAACAGAACCATAATTGTAATTCTATGATATTAAATTAATCTGAAAGTTATTTTTTAACAAACTTAACTAATTGTACACAAATTTAAAATTTAAAATACTTTAAGTGTGTATTTATAAAATTTATGGAATTTAGTTAAAATGACAGATGCAAGTGAAATAAATTAAAAAAAAATTCATAAAGTAGCATGAGTAGGACGGAATTGGATTCATAATATTTTTTATTTTATTATTTTTTAAAATTTTAATTATCTATTTTCATTTGACTAGTTAAAAGGTGTGAAAGTATGGAAATTGTCAACAATAGGAGAAGGAGATAGAGACGTAAGAGAAGTTGAAAAAAAACTATTAAACATAAACTTGCCTGCATGGATTTAACAGAGGACATAACCCTGAACAGATTTGATTAGCCCCGTTAAATCTATATAATCAACCTCACTTAGGGTGCATTTGGAGTAATAAAAAACAATAAAAAATGTGGTTTGAGTCACTTTTTGGCGTTTGGTGCGTCTAACTCAAACCATAAATTTTGGAGATGAACAGTGCCGAATCCGTCCCGACGGTTTTGTTGTCTGTCGGGACGGCTGATCTGAAGATTTTGTTAAAACATGGTTGAATCCGTTGGAACGGTTTTGAAGTTCCATCGGGATGGTTTTTGGTAGTGACCAAACCGTCGAAACGGTTTGGTATTTTCCGTCAGAACGGTATACAGAAACTAAAAAAAAAAAAATAGATAAAGTGGGTGTCATTTTATAGAGCACGACTTCGTGTTGACATCCCCAAAAAAATTTTTCCCATTCGATTAATAGAATTATAGTTATGTTACTTTTTTGGTAGATATGTTACTTTTTTTTTTTTAAATTTAGAGGGAAAGAAAATATAAAAATGTAATAGAGAATTTCAGAATTTTCAGAGTTTCTTAGTGCACCAAATACACCCTTAGCGAACGTGGCCACTATGAGACACTTCCACGAAACACTAATACTATCATTGTCGTACATTCTTCGTATTAGTTGACAGAACGGTTGATTTTTCAAGAAAAAAAAAATTATGATGATTTTTAACGAAGTATATTGATAATTATCGATAATTATGATAATTATCAATAATTACTAATGGTGATGTTTTGGAGTGTTAAAAAAAAAAAATTAGATAAAATATAGTTTGAGGGAAATTTTAGTATTTGGTGTTTTTAATTAAATTGAAGTTTTTTGAAAATAAATAGTGTAAATTTTTGGACTTTTATGAAAAAAGTAAGGGAAAGAAACAGTTAGAAATGTTTTTTTTTGTTCCGTTTTAATAGATTTTTGTTAAATTTTTTGAAAATTTATCAGAATTTTTTTATTTTTTCTGTCAAAAATTAGAGAGAGAAACTGTTAGAACGGTTTTTTTATCCGTTCCAATGAATTTATGTCAGAAATATTGAAATAGGTTGAAAAGTTATTGGAATTTATAAAAAAATTTAGGATTTATATTTGTAAAAATTTATTGAGATATGTAAATATATGTAAAAAAATTTATATAGATTTCGCGAACAAATTTTTTTATAGATTTTCATAAAATTTTGACCATACACAGCCAGAATCGACATGAACAGTGATTGTGGGAAAAGGTAAGAGGTGGAGTTGAATGATTGTGCACAAAAAATGCAGTCTGTTTCTCCGTGCGGAACACACACACACTCTCTCTCTATGACTTGGAACCCGCAATTGGGAAAATCCTTTGCTCTGTGATAGCCTAAGATTGTTTCCGCGTGCGATTGCACTCTGCTTATCTACTGTAAGTCCTATTTTATTTCTTGCAAATCTTTGTTCTTTTCACTTTTTCCTGTTTGTTTCCCTAGAAAACCTTGAACTAAGAAAAAGAATTTGGAGTTAGACTTCCAAGATTTTTCATCTTATGTTTGTCTAGTTGGACCTAAGCTTTCCCATTTCCACATACTCGATCTTACCCCTATTTCGCATACCTACCAGAGTTATGAATTATTTTTTTTTTAATTGGTTTAGTCTTCGTCTTAATTTTTATGCTTTCTTTAATTTTCTCCTTTATTTAGTATATCAACCCAAAAACACATTGGGTTTCGGAATATATTTATTTTCTTTGTCAATACTTCTTTTATTTCCCTCCCCTTTCATCTGAATTTGAAATTAGGGTTTTGGTTGCAGGTTTCAGTGCGTATGTTGGTTTCACAGAGTTGAATGATGGATTTAGGTGAGAAATCCGTGAAGCTTGGTTTAGGAATGGAATTGAAGCGAGTGGGAGGTGAAGAAAAAATTGTAGAGGTTGGGGTTGGTTCAGAGGGAGAATTAGAAGTGACTATAAATAAATGCAGAGAATTGGAGGGTAGGAGTAAAAGAGCTGAAGATAAGTGCACGGCATTGGAATTGGAGATTGAGAAGAGGAAGAGCGAGTTTGAATTGCTTCAAGGTCAGTTTAGCGCACTGGAAGTCAAAAAGAGTGGTGTTGAAGATGAGATTAAGGTTTTGAAAGGAAGGAACGCTGAACTTGAAAAGCGAATCACTTTGTTTGAAAATGAAAACAAGGCTGTTGGTGGAGTGAAGGGGACACGAATGGTTGTTGATTTGACAGAGGAGAAGGATGAGGAGGACAAGGTCATTCAGTTGATGATTGAGAACAAGGTTTTGGAGTGTGAGAAGAAAAAAGCTGAAAGTGAGCTTCAGGTTTGGAAGTTGAGGTGTGGAGAATTGGAGTCGCGAGTTCTAGAGCTGGAGAAGGAGAATTTAATCCTGAGAGGTGGACAAAGTCCATTGGCTGGAATGGTGAAAACCCAATTGGAAATGCATAAAAAGCAGACCACTGATGTAAGTGACTTAAAAGGTGAGTAATTGTGCAACACGTGAGCTGAGTTATGAAGCATATATAGAATTGCACCCTTAAATTAAATGATGATTTTATTTTATGGTATAATTTCTTTTAGATGGAATTGTCGACCTAGCACAATCTATTATTAACTTCATTTTGATGGAAATTATTCACATAATGTTACAGGATGAAATATGCCTGATTTAGTGTGAATTATTAATATAGGACAGAGTCACTTTACTTTTCCTTAATTTTTTTTTTTTTTTTGGGTCTAGCACGCACACCTTTCACTGACGTACCAAGTAAGCATTCCACCCACAGTGAGGGAAGAAAAAGATGTTTCATTTTTGAAACTGAAAGCCGTGTGAGAAAACAGTTGGCGTTTGGTGAAGAAGGCATTCTCAGCAAGAAGATGGCTCCGTCGACACCGGTGCCACCTCCTTTTGGCCTTGTTGATATCAGTGATAGTGACGATGAGCTAGCTAATACAAATGTAAATATGCCTCATTTTAAGAGTCAAATAAATGGAGCGGTTTGTGTTTCAACAAATTTTTCATCAGGGGATACTGTGGGTAATGAAAGCAACAAGACTTCTGATGATTATTTAAAGAGGACTCTTTTTGACCAGAGTGATGAGGAGGATATGAGTGGTTACAATGGGAATTTTCCCGTCGTTTCAACTCCCAAAAGGAAAAGGGCTTCCAATATTGTCACTACTGACAGTGAGAGTGATGATGATAACGTTCCAATTTGTAAACTCAAGACTAAACATCTCCGAGAATTAAATCATGATGCTGCGGCAGGGACTACAACTGTTTCCAAGGAGAAGGTCAGTGAATCTGCTGCAACTCCTAGGCGGCGCCTAGTGACATTGAGGAAATGCAATTTCAAAAATGTGCCAGACCAAAATTCTCCTTGTGATTCTAATGACGGTGGAACTAATTGCTGTTCCAGAGTCCCAACAAATGAGGGTGTTGAAGATGATGTGCCAGAGTCAGACTCTGAGGGTGAAAGTTTGGGTGGATTCATTGTGGAGAGCTCTGATGATTCTGACAGTGATGGTGATTGTAGTGCATCAGAAGATGTATCAGATGACAATGTTGACTTTGGTGAAGTTTTATCTACAATTCGGAGGCAGGGAAACTCCAAATTAAAGTGGGACTTTGAGGCAGATATGCTTGCAGCATTTGGTAAGGATCTCGCACTGTGCATGAAAGCCGTGTGTGCCCTTTATCGGCAGCAGACATCGGAGGAAAAATTTAGCAAGGGAACATTGTACTACAACCAGCGAGGGTTTAGCCATTGTGATGCATTCAGGTACGGATCATAAAGGAATAGTAATCATGAACATATATCCATGTATTTTTATATTTCTATGTACATAATAATTGTTTAGAAATTTATTGTCAAGAAAAGATGTGTCTCCGTGTAGAAAGAGTTGCTACTATATTGATGATGTCAAATGTCTAGTCACTTTGCTTTTGAGGAATATTTGGTCATCTTTTTCCATGCAATTACTAAATGGAAAAGTTTGTTATGAAGTTATATGTGTTAGGGCATAATCTACACTCTTTGATTTGCATGTTGTATATGAGAAATACACTTCAGCTATCTTCGTTATTAGTGTCCTACTTGTTGGATGAGAATGGCACACACCATTTTAGATGAATCATATATTCAAATTTGTCTGTCATTTCTTACTGATATGCCATCGGGTCTTGGTTCCTCCAGAGATTGAAATGATGGTCTCATATTTGTCTTTGAATTCTGATTGTAACTAATTTTTATGGTTAAATGGGTATTTTGTCTTGGTAAATTATATAGTGGCTGAGAGTTCTGTAACTGCACTTGTAGGGGCACAAATTTGGCCGAGTTTCTTACTGATGGAGACCCTAAAGGTGATCTGAATAAATCTGTGAAGGAGTTGCAGGAGTACGACCCCAAGGGGCCTGAACTGTGCAGAACATTGGCAACTCACTACTCCAAGCAGTTGTTTGCAATCTACAAGAACAAAGAGGATCCCCTTTTTCTCCCATCTTGACATGGCTAGCGATAGGCCCACTGCAAAGATGTGGGAATTTCTATATTCCTGCCATTTGGGTGGAGACGTTACCTTCTCTGGCTTTGTGCTTGTGTATATGATTATACTAACGTATAAATGCTAATATATATATATATGGGAGACTCAAGTTCATGGTAATTGCTGAAAATTTTTGTGGCATCTCGGCTTTCTCTCTCTTTGGTTTGTAGTATTAGGCACTATTAGGTGTGTCTATGTTTACTTGTCAATGTGTATATCTTGTATCTGTTTACAGGGCTGATTTTCCGTTGGATGAATTTTAATAGACAGTGTGCGCACGGCTTCTTTAATATGTATGAATATTGTTATCTATTGGTTAAGAAAATGGTATCCAAATATCAAAGCCTTGAGCCACATCGTAACTACTTGCCAAATGGGCCTCCACTAAATCTGAATTAGTGGGATTTGCAGTGAATAAACGGACCTGATCTGCTTCATTAACTTGCACGGTATGGCTTATGGGTTGGATGGATGAGACTTCGAACTCCTCTCGTGCCAACCCTTGAGGGCATGTGAAGTCAAGTCGCTTGTACTAAAACAGTTGTCCACCATAAAATGATGTGATTAAATTTGGAATTGTCATTTCAAAATAAAAAATATATCAAATTAAGTTTTAATAAAGTACTTCTACTACCCCAAACAAGTAAACTTCATCAAACTAATGATGTATTGTAAAAGCAATTACTAAATAAGTAAATATTTAAAGACATTTTTTGGCTCTTCCTTCCATGTAGTAAGAGATATTGGTGTTTACATCCTTAGATTTTAGGCAATATATAAAGAAAAATAAATTGTTGAACAGATTATATCAATTTAATGAACTACCAACTTCAATTTTCAAATGCATATATATAAATTTTTTTTTTAAATTCAATTTTTGTCCAATAATATATTTTTCCATGCTTTTCTCTAGATTATTATTATTATTTTTTTATTTATTTTTTATTTGTCATAGTAACTGAGACAGTGCCTTAAACCACTTTTATGGGAATAGTAATTAGAGTTCATAACTTAAAAGAACTGTTTAATGCTTTATTCTGTCACTGATTTGCAAAACAGTTTGCTAGGGCTTAGTTACCATTGTATTCGCAAAGTAAATTAGATGATAAAAAAATGTTTACAACACGGGAAAGTTTCTAGTACATACCAGTTCAATTTCCTGAATAAGATTGATAATTATAAAAAAATTAACCCTAACAAAGCACAAACACTAATATCTATTTTACTTCCAAATAATTTACCCCCAAAAATCAGATCGTCACTAAATTAATTAATTATTTATGAGAACATTCTTCACATAAGATCAAAAAACTCATTTTTGTTCAGCACCAGAACGCCAAAATACCAAAAACTCAAACTAGAATTGGTGAGGGGCCGCGCGAACGCAGGCCCCCGCTACCACAAATTATGACGTAGGCTCCACCACTTGGGTAGACCTTAGACCAGCACCCCTCCAGACTGCAATGGAGGTCACCACTCTATGCCATGGGACTTCTCGATCACCCATTGACCCCGTCCAGGTAAGTATGTTTGCCAGTGGTTGCTGGTGTTAATTTATACGCCTGCTGGCCTTCGGTTCACGATCCCCTTTTCGATGTGGGACACAACTCCTAAGCCACTCTGAATTTCCACCCTACTGGGGATGAACTATTAACTTCAAATTTCAATTTGTTTATGATTGATCCAAAAAAAAGAACCTTCAAATTTCAGATACATATATACATATATAT
>QLOD02000033.1:1933819-1949102 GCA_003260245.2 Sideroxylon spinosum
CATGGTTATCTGCATTGCCCTTGTTGTTGGATTCAGAGGTGGTGTTGAAATTGGAAATGCATATGGTAACATAATCATCTAATTCTCTCTTTCAATTCGGTTCGCCAAATCCTATATATGGGATATTAAATTATCCCCAAATTTTAGTTTTTCATGCTTTAAAGAGTCATGTGAGATAATAGAATGCAGGATGATAAATTTGAAGTGTAGATATCGTTTTTAAATGCTATTTCACACACACGCATTCTAGGGGAAAATTATATTCTATCAAAATTTTCAACCAAAATGATATATTAATGGTAATTTTATATTATAGAAAACTATAATTGATTAAATATTTGGAAGTAATATGTTCACAATTTCTTTACGTCTAAGTAATAACTCTATATTTTATTTTATTATTATAGATACTATTATTTTCTTACCCCACTTAGTAAAAAAAGACTTAGTTTGGTTTGGATTGTAGATGCTCTTATTTTAAATGAAAAAACCTACTAAAATGTATTTGTTATTATAAAAATATCATTACCATATTATTTTAATATATATATATATACATATATATTGTGGGTGGGGGGAGGATTTTGTTAGAAAAACACTTCAATATTTTTTATTTTTTATTTTTTTGGGGGCAGAGTACATCATTAGCCTAATTGGTCTAATATGGAGTTCAACTTCTGGTGCTTTTGTCCTGAAAAATTCGCAGGGGTGGTGGTCGTGTGGGTGATGATCATAACCACATGTTTGATGACAATCGTGATGCTGGTGATATGGGACACCAACCTCATCCTCATCAGCGGCTTCTTCGGCGCTTTCGTCCTAATAGAAGGCGTTTACATGACATCCTTGCTCAACAAAATCCCCCAAGGAGGGTGGGTCCCATTCGCCATCTCAGCCTTCTTCCTGATAATCATGCTCTCGTGGACCTACGGCAGGAGCAAGAAGAGCATTTACGAAGCAGAAATGAAGGTGCGCGTTAAAAAGGGTTAAAAAACTTCCAAATTTTTTATTAATTTTTTTAGAAACATTACATTATTAGAATTTATTTTATTTTAAAATAAAATTTTCATTTCATTTCATTTCATAACTAAAATTTTAGGTTTGAAATATAATTTGAATTCAAGAATTGAATTGATTTGGTTTAAACGAAATATTAAATTTGATTATATTAATAAAAGTAAAAAACATGATACAAAATGATAAATTTATTCACTTACTCGAATTATTTAAGTAAATAATGATTTCTCTCAAATTCTATTGTTTGGGATTAAATTTTAAATGATTTAAAAATCTTAAAATTTATGAAATCAAATCTAATTTATAAAATCGTATTTTAAATCATAAGAATTTGATAAGAATTTTATTAAATAAAATCAAATCTATAATTTTAAACGGAATCTAAAAATTATTTATTTTTATTTTATTGTATAAATTAATAATTTGTAAATTATCCTACTTTTTACTACTTTAAATATCGTTCGTGAAGATGAGCGTAGCAGAATTGGAAGGAATGCTCTCCGCCGACAGTCTGCACCGAGCCCCGGGAATTTGCTTCTTCTACACCGACCTTGTCAACGGAATCCCGCCGATCATCCGCCACTACATTCGGCACACCAACTCCGTCCGCGAAGTCATGGTGATCGTCACGGTACGAACTTTACCGATCAAAACTGTGCCGCCGGAGGAAAGGTTCGTGGTGGGGAATTTGGGGATCGAAGGAGTGTATAGGTGTTTGGTTCAGTTTGGTTACAGGGATTCGCCGAGCATGGAGGGAGATGAGTACGTCGCTTCGATGGTGGAGAAGCTTCGGGAGAAAGCGGAAACGAGAGAGGAGAAGGAGAAATTGGAATTGGCGGTGGGGAGTGGAGTCGTTTTCGTGACGGGAAGGACTATTTTGAAAGCGAATGAGAAGAGCAAATGGCTTGATCGGTTCACTATAGACCATATGTATAGGTTTTTCCAGAAGAACAGCAGGTCGGCTGTTTCCACTCTTAGAGTCCCGCCTGGGAAGACTCTGCAAGTTGGAATGCTTTATGAGATATAATCTTCCTTCCATCTGTGAGGTGCGGTGTGCACAGTGGCTCGCTCGATCACCTTGCTCGAGCTATGTTAATGCTTTTATTTTACGCCAAATATATATATATATATATATATATATATATCCACTTCTAAATAAATATTTGGAGTTACTTTAAATTTATTTAAATTTATAAAAATCATAATCTCCTAATAAAAAAATTTTAATTTTAAAAAAATATTGTAAAGACCCAAAAAATAAAAGAAAAAAATTTACTCCAAACCAAAAAATATGCTATTGTCCTTTGGAAAAGAAGTGAAATATTAATTTTTGAGGGTTAACTCAATTAGGAAAGCTTGAGTTTACTCCTTAAAAATCATCAATTCGAGTAGTCTTTTTAAATTCACTGACGACTTACCTAATCGTTAACTTTAGGATTACAGTGATTAGTTGAAATGTATATAAACTAATCCGGATACTCTAAGTTTTAAAAAAATAAATAAATAAATTGTTAATGCTTTTTTAAAGCAAATGTTAATTTTTTAAAAATATTTTTCCAATAAAGTTTGCTAATGGTTTATCAAAACAAATGGGATAGCCTTAATTTTTATTTTCTAACATTTCTTTCAATGTTTTTCTTTTCGGGAACAAAAAAAATGAAAAGAAAAAAGTAGAGTTAAAAGTCACGTGAGTATTAAAAGAACGCTTGAAAATGGATCGATAAAGAATAAAATATTATATATGTGTGTAAAACGATCCACTATTTATTTATTTAATTTTTTTTTTTTTGTTTTGAAGGACTAAATTGGCACTTAAAAGGAAATGAAAAATTTTATTAACTGGATTCCATTCTATGTAAACATGCATGGAGAAATAATTAAAAACATTTAATTTGAAATGATATTAGTAGATTTTCGTAAAAAATTAAATAAAGAGAAGTAAAAATAATTTGAATTTAAATACATTTCTAAAAATAAGAGAAAATGTAGAACAAAAAAAGTATTAAATCAGGAATTAGTTTCGAGATAGTATTAAATTTTACTCTTTTTTTCTTTTTCTTTTTTTAGGGAGAACTACACCTACCTCTTTCCAACATTTGATACACTTACACATACTTCCCTTGGTAATTTATGAAAGTTTAAAAAGAAAAAAAAATTCTATTTTGACCCTAAATCTTTAATAAGAATTATGAACTTAACCATTCAATTTAAAATCTCTTACATATATACCCCTAAAACTATTAAAAATTGTTTCCAAGCAAAGATATCATAATTGTAGAAAATTAGGCCTACTCTAATCCATCTTTAAGCAACTACTAGAGATGTTTATGACTATTTAAGGCTAGATATGAGCTTGTGACTGAGATCCTTTGAGGATAAGCAATTTAGAAATGGCTAATAATAGTAATAGAGGATTTTTATGTGTAGGAGAAATTGAAGAGAAGCTTTTGAACATTAAGTTCATGTTTCCAAAAAAGAACTAAATAGTTTAAGTATTACTAGAACTTTAAATTTCCTAGTAAATAGTATGTTTAAAGCTATTGATACTTTAAATAAAATAAATAAAATAGACCGGCCAACGAACAAAAAAACTTTGTTGGAACAAGTAATCAACAAAGACTATGGAGGTGAAACATCAAATCTTCAAACAACTAAAGATAATAAAATTCATACCTTACACAAAGGAGGAAAAAGAAGATTTAATGAAATCTTAATAGTGAAAAACATTACTAAAGAAAAAGTTTATAAAAATTTTCAGGCTAATGAAAAAATATTAGAATAATGGAGATCTAGATATAAGGAAGAGCATGATGTAAAAAAGAAAAATAAATTGCTCAATCAGATGTGAACTTCCTACATCCAACATGAGAATCTATTCAAAAAATATGAATATATTCTTACTTTAGACTCTGATTCTGAAAATTCAAATGAAGAATACTGCACAACCAGCATAGTGAATGAAGATGAAATTGACTCTAAAACTGAAACAACAGTTGATTCAGAATTAAATGAAGAACTAATAAAAAAGCTAGATAAAGCTCTAAAGGAAAGAGAAAAATAGGAACACTAAATCAACTAGAAGAAGATTCAGAAACTAAATTAGTTACTGGAAAAAGAACTTCTTTTAAAGACATCCATTTAAAAGAAGAATGTGAATGTTGTTCTAATGAGATTTATGTTAAAGACGAACATAAACCTGTTTTTTTAAAAGAGAAAACTTAAATAAATTCAATGCTGCCGCAAATGGGATATCTCTAAACTTTAACGATGTGCATCCTAGAAACTATGAAAGCACTATTGAAGAATAGGCACAAGCCATGTATATTATAATAAACAATTATAAAAACACATGGAATAAGAGATGATTCTTAGACTACATAGCAGAAACATTATAAGGAAATATTTTAAGTTGGCTAAAAGTCTAGGAAGACTCAGAAGCAGGCAAACGAGAAAAAACTTTTGTTTTCCTAAATGAACATCAAGATAATGATTTCGTAAAAATTTTCTCAAATTTTTCAACACTTATCAAAAAATATTTTTGTAAAATAATATCTACCGTGAATATCAAAAAGGGGTGAAATATGTTTTATCAAAAACAAAACTTTGTGATATCTGTAGATAAACAGATTTTGTAAAGTTATATCAAAAATGCTTCTGAATATTAAAACCAAAAAGTATGACTCATTGGAAAGAATAATTTTTCTATAAACTCCCAAACCCATGGGATGAAATATGTGAAAAATGACATCCAGAAAATCAATAAAAAATTGGAAATTCTGATCCTCTAGGATTATGAATAAGCTTTGGTCATAAAATAATGACAGAGCATTATCTTTAAAGAAAATCCCAAAAACAAATAAAACCCAGTTGTCAGAAAAAAGTGAAGGAAAAGCTTGCTACAACAAAATTTTAAATGAAAATTGAGAAATTGGATGCTCTACAAATAAATCATATCACAAACGCAAGAGAAAACACTTTAATAAAATCTGGAAATGAAAGATTATTTCTAAAATAGAAATATGTTAGATAATTCAAGAAGAAAAACTTCGGAAAAAGATCATTGAAAATTTGTACTTACTATTTTTGCAATAAAAAAAGGTCATATAACACCTAATTGTCCAAAAGGAACAATCATATACTCAAATTTCTAGAAGAAAATAATCTAGAAATATACCTAGGAGAAGAAATAGATTCAGAAGAAAACATTTTATATGAATTAGAATCTGTTTCTTCGGATTCTTTAGAAGAAAGTAAAGAATTCACTTTCATGATGCAGGATACAAATCCTACCAATGAAAATTTAGAAATTTTCAAATATGTCCCTGAAAACGAATTAAACCAAATTTATTTAGGACATAGTTAAAGAAGACGTGACTATTGAAAATGATAAAATGATCAAATATAAAACTCTTAAAATGGAAGATCTATATAAAAAAAGTCCAAATTTAAAACCTTGGAAAGCCCAACACTTCGAAATATGGGAAGGAATAACAGAGACAAAATCATCTTCTAATGAGCAAGTTGAAATAAAAAATTTTGACAAAGATAAAATTAAGAGACCTAAACAAAGTATCCTAAGGTAAGATTCATTCAGATTAGTATAATCCAGATTCATTCAGACTAGTATAATCCAAATATAGATTAGACCATTGTTCAGATTTTAAGTGGACTCACCAATCCTATGTGTAGTTCAAGGAAAAGATTTTTTATGACCCTATTCATTCAGCAATAGGGGGAATATAATCGAATTTGGTGTCTGGAGAAATTCTTTTCGAAATCAAACTAAATTATTTGGGTCTATAGATGATAAAAAAAACCTAAGACACTTTAACTGTGAGAATCCAAACTCAGAATATCAAGATGGACGGTAATGCAAATGATTTAAAATTTTTTGGAAAGCTATTCATCAAATAACTAATGATACTAAAGTTAAAACACAAGATGTTGACTTTGGTAAGATAGAGTTATATGAACCCAAACTATATGAGACTGAAATCAAATCAAGATTAATTGACATAAAAGATTTGAGAATACCTAAAGAATGGGTATTTGAAAATTTTACGAGAAATCAACCAAAATCCGCTCGAAGATCAATTGAATTTCAAGAATCAAGAAAATCACTCTACTTCAGAAATAACAAGTTATCTAAAAGTATAAAATAATTCAAGAAGGGCAATTTCAAAAACATTGAAGAAGGTTCCTCAAGCTCAAATAGCTTTGATAAGGAAAATGGATTAAGAAGAATCCAAGTACCAATTCTTCTTGGAAGTTCTTCTAACGAAGAAGAACAGAAATCCATAATTTTGAACAACTAAATATAGATTTAGATACAATATTCTTTTCTTCTAACCAAAATAAGAGAAAGTATTGTTATACTAAAATCACATTTGAATTTGAAAGCTATAAACCATATAGCCTACATGCACTTGTAGACACTAGAGCTACAACTATAGTATGTCAACTAATTGCCATACCCAAAGAATATTGGATTCAAATGAAAAATCCTGTACTATCAAAAAATGCAAATGAGACAACATCTATAGTGAATTTCAAATCGAATACATTATATTTTTTGTAAAAACAAGGAAAGCTAAAAAAAAATCTTTAGAATTCTAAAAATACTATGTTTTCTTTTAATGCATGGACATATATTTTTAGGAAATAATTTCCTCACTCAATATTATCATATGAATGTATCTCACCATATAACCTTGACTGGTAGACACAAATCTCATTAGATTTCTTAGTTAAAAACTCATGATCTAATTTGTAGTAAAGGATTTGTGCCAGTCAAACATGGTGATAGCTATCTACTTTTAATAGATTCATTAAAAAACATTGATGAATCACATTAGATTTATAACAAATTAAGCCCAAACTTCTTAAAAGATCCTTTAATGTCATGGGAAAAAGCTCCCAGGATTTATCATCTAAAACTCAAAGATGAACAAAAAATAATTAGGATAAAATCTATGGCTTATACCAAACAGGATGTATAAGAATTCCAAGTTCAAATAAAATAACTTTTGGATAAAAAGTAGACAGAATCAAATAGAAGCCAACATCATAGCCCTATTTTTCTTATGATGAATCATAGTGAAAGAAAAAAAGAGAAAAAGCTACGATGGTTATCAACTGTTAGAAAAAAAAAATTTTTGAATGAAAATCCGATCTTTAATGGGTATTTGATACCTAGAAAAGATGTTTTAGTAACTCAAACCAGAGGTGCTAAAATATTTAGTAAATTTGATTGCAAATCAAGTTTTTGGCGAATCAAGCTTACGAAAGAGTCGAAATCATTGACTGCTTCCTTAGCACTATATGGCCATTACCAATGAACAATTTTACCATTTAGAATATGTAATGCACTACACATATTTCAAAGATGGATACACCATATGGCCATTACCAATGGACAGTTTTACCATTTGGAATATGTAAAACACTACAAATATTTCAAAGATGGATGAATGATATCTCTAAAGATATTAAAGATTTATATCTTGTTTATATAGATGATGTACCAATTTTCACTAAAAATAGATAAGAATATAAACAACATTTAGAAATTATTTAAAAAAAAATTAGATAATGGAATAATTCTCAATCCAAAAAAAAAATTGAGATAGAAAAAAAATTGATTATTTGGATATTGTACTCAGTTCAATAGGGACTGTGCTACAACTTCATATAATCACAAAATCAAAGGTTTCTCAGAAAAACTAAATACTCTAAAAGACTTACAAAATCTTCTTGGTTTATTAAACTACGGAAGATAATTTATAAAAGTCTTTCAAAATTAAAAAAAACTATTCCTTGAAAAATTAAAAAAAGCTCAAACGAATCAAATGAATTTTAATATAAAAATTGAATAGAATAGGGAAGATTCAAAGAGAATGAAAGAAATTAAGACCATGTTTAAACTTACTCTAAAGGTTTATTTTTTATAGAATCTAATCGCTTAATCCTATAGATAGATGGCTCAGAAATGTTTTGGAGAGTAGTATTAAAAGCAGTTAAATAAAAAAATAAAAAAAACTGAATAATAAGATATTCTCAAATTTCTTAAAGAACAAAAAGTTTCTAAAGAATTAATTTATGTATATAATTCTGGTAAGTTCAAACCAAATAAACTCAATTATATTATTTTCGAAAAGAATTCTTAGCCATAAAAATGGTGTAAAGAGATTTCAAATTTATTAGCTCCTGTTAAGTTTTTGATAAGAACAAATAATCAAGTGGTGAAAATTTTTCTTAAGAAAAAGAGAGTTGAAGACAACCCTAGAAGAATTAGATAGTCCAATTACATTTCTTAGTATTAATTTTGAAGTTGAACATATTGAATCTACTAAAAATATTCTTGCAGATTATCTTAGTAGGCATCTAGACAAATATTAAGACTACAAAAATCTTTATATTGTAGAAATTTTTAGAACAACTAAAAAAAGCTAAAATGTCCAGGGCAACTAACTCAAATGGTAAAGAGGTAGTAGCTAAACAAGCTAAAAATATTTTTTCTGGAAAAATATTCCAGAAAAATTTGTCTCAAGGAAACTATACTCAAGTAGTGCTAAAAAACAAGCTTTAGGAGAAGAAGCTACACCAAACTTTTTCAATCCTGGCTTATAGAAAAACCTACATGATTCCCTTAACAAAATATAGAAAAGTCATATTTCAGGAAAAAAAAACTATGATTTCCACAAAGCAATGACAGGAATGGCATATGAGCTAAAAAAGTTTCAGGACAAAATTAACAATTTGGAAAGAATTGTCAAAAAACATGATTTCAAAAATTGAATTTGAAACTTCATTCTTTGATTACCAAAGGATTTCTGAATTCAACAAATAATGAAAATTTTGGAAATTGCTGCTCATAACGCTCATTTTGAAAAAGTTTAAAAAATTAAGTTTCACGAATAGGCTAAACAAGTCATTTCTAAAGCTATATTTTCAATTATTAATAATTATATTAATGAGTAAAAGATTAAATCGATCCTTCAAGAACTTTTCAGATAAAGCTAAATTTGATTCTATTTTTCACATCAGAAAAATTCAATTCGACCTTGAAATAGATCAATAGAGGTTTGAGACAATTGATTGGTGTTTGATCAAAAAGATATATGTAATCCACTAGAGGCAATAGCTTACCGAAATTTTTCAGCACTGATTAAAGCTATGATCAACAAGATCCCCTATGATTTTAAAATAAAAACCATGACTTTTGAAATTTACAATTCTGTTGGATGGCGATACAATAAAAGATTTTATGAGCCATATCAAATCTGGAAATTAAAAGATTACTCTATTTTTTATAATCATACTTTCTCTAACCCAGCGAAAGGAGAAATCACTTCATAAAAAACAAATTCTGTTATGGTCATGCGTAGAATTGGTTTACAATATCAAGATTCTATTAAATATGTCAGAAAAAATATGGTTATAGATGGTAAGAGATTATTTGTAACTTATGTTTCATTAACGTTCCAAGCCATTGAAAATCAGAAAAATGAAACATCTAACTTTTTAAACAAAACTAATTGGATGAAAGTTGATACATCATCTGAGGTAGTAATTTATCTCGATCATCTTTATGAAAAATTTGAAGCTAAACAAGGAATTAAAAACCACTCTCAGAGCCAAAGAATAAGAAGCAAAACAGGCTTATTGGGAAAACATAGATTAAGAGGAGTGGTATAAGATCTAGAATATGATAGAAGGTTAATAAAAGCCAAGACATCATGGAAGCATAGTGGACCAACTAGGAATGTTGCCAAAAGAAAAAAAAAATAGAATAAACTTTTTCAGAAGTGGGCCCTGGACGACCAAACCCTCATCCAGCATACGACAGAGCCCATGTTAATACCATGTGAAGGTATCTGCTTCAACCAAAAGTAATTCCATAATTATACTTTTTCTTTTTTAAGTTGTCTTTTTTTCGGATTTTTCTTATCTCTTATTGCGTTATGTTTGAAGTTCGAATTTTAAATCCAAACCCTAGGTCTATTTAAAGAGGTCTTATGTTAAGAGAAAGACACCGAAAAATAGAATGCTCTTGCTCCCTTTCTTTGGTCTTCTGAATGTAGTATTTCCTACGTATTATTTAGTATTAATAAAAGTTTATGAGTAAATTTTGTTATTGTTGCTTTTGAGTGTTTATATCCTGAGTGCTTGCATTTACTGGTATCAGAGCTCAGACGGCTTTAAGGGTGTGAATTAGTTTTCTATTCTATAAAAATCATTATCTTTTAATTTATGAATAATGATACTCAAACTTATCTTATCTATTTTACTTCTCTTGAATATTTTTCTACTTATGTATGTAATACTGATACTTCAAAAAATATTTTAATTTATCTATACAATCTGTACTTAATATTATTAAATTTATCAGTGAGTCATGAAGTAGATCAAGAAACTAAAATGTTTTAAACCTATAAGCTAGAATACTAGAAAGTTTTTGTCAATTTTATGAGTGTGTTTTAAAAACGTTTTAAACCTAAAATCTAGAATATTAAAAGAAGTTTTTGTAAGTTTTACGTTTTAAAGGTATGTTTCGTAATTACTAAAAACTCTTAACAGTTTTTTTGTAAATAATTGTGTGGTCCAACGCGGTCTACAAAAGTAAAAATGTAATTTCTAAAAGATATGAGACTACAGGGGTGTGAGTGTAACACTCTGAAATGTTCAAAGGATGTTAATGTAAGTTACCCTTTTTTTTTTTTTTTTAAACGTGTATGACTGGAAGTGGAAGGCTTCATGTAAGCATGTGAGGACTGGGGGAGTTGAAACGCAATAGATTTAAGGGAACACTGATTGATTCCAAATGATGATCATACAAACAATTAAAAGCAACATTTGTGTTTTTTTGGATCCCTCTTTCAAGGGACATTGTTTCGACCTCTGTCCGTTTGAGGATTCAAGAGGAAGTTCAAACTTCATTCATACATAGAATTGAAAATAAAAGTATATAGCAAAAGAAAAGGGAATCCGTCTCCCTGACAAACACCAGGGCAAACTTATCCCATGGCATATTTTTGGGTCCAGCTCCTTGCAGTTGTCTCATACTTGTTCTTGTCTGTCTTGTACATGTGGGCAATCTCTGGCACCAGCGGATCATCAGGGTTTGGGTCCGTCAACAAAGAGCAGATTGAAAGCAACACCTACAAAAAGTGACAAGAAACCCATTTCAGCCCACCCAAAATATATAAAAAGCTAATCAATTGAAAGGAGTGGTGCCTCAACCCAAACAAAACACAATTCCCCTTTAAAGGGCATCAGTAACACTGCATATTTTTTATTGATTTTTATCTTGATGATAAAAGAGGATCCTCAAAAGGTGAGAAACCAAGTTCTTAATGGTGACAATTTAATGATGATCAACACATGCTCTCAGTTCTATTAGTCTTTGTTCTCTCTAATAGCAGCATGTTTCAACTTTCCCTCCTTCCCCTTCCCTTTCCCCTTTTGTGTGTGTATAAAAGGCAAATGACAACTTTAAAACCAGAAGAGTATGCTGTAGCACAATGACCTTTGAAATGGTTAGGGCAGGGCTCCATTGCTCCTTCAGGATGTCAAGGCATATGCTCCCATTGCTGTTTATATTTGGGTGGAAAACCTTCGTCCTAAATGCCACCTGCAAAATAAATCCACGGGTGTGTGAGAAACATTTAGAAATACTGAAACAAGAAACACAGAATAAGCTTCACAGTGAATTGTGCTTGTAGGTAGCAATATAGACTTTGCTTGGACCACCTAACGTAGTCCAATTTTTCTTTAGGTGAAAAACTTAATGGAAATACTATTATAACTATATATTCATATTTCCTTTTGCCAGCGACACATCTTCATACCGAATTTGACAAGTTAGTGCTTTCACACCAAACTGCAGCAGCAATAAAAGAATATGCACAAATTATCACGACATAATTCTATCTTTCCAGAGGGACCACATGTTACCTAGAAATTCAGTGATGACTGAAGATGATTCAGAAAAATAATAATAAAGCAAGATTACCAATAAACCCTGAATATCCACAAAATAGACAAGGCATTAGAGCTTCCTGGACCCATAGTTGATTTAAAACAAAGCTCGAGACCAAAACAAACTTTAAATTTAGCTACTTTGCATGTGAAAAACCAAGTTATTAACAAATAAAAACAAAACAACAAGAGTTCAGTAGAACAGCTAAAGTACATGACCAACTTCAGAGGGAAGGGGGCACCTTAGGTGGCTTGAAAGGATAATCTGGAGGAAAATGAATTGTAACTAAAAAAACCCCACCAGCATAAGGACTGTCTGGAGGACCCATTATTGTTGCTTGCCAGTGAAACATGTCTTCAGCAACAGGGCCTGAAACATGCACAAATTACAAAATTTTGTATGATTACTCATGCAGAAATATTGATTAGAGTTACAAAACAAACCCTGGAAACAAGCATAACAAGTTTACAATACTTCAATACTAGATGGCACAGGTGAATATACAACCACAAAACGAAGAAACAAAAATAAGTGAATGCCGTGTTAAACTGATAGTAGACTTTTTTTGTTCTAACATATCAAGGGAAAAAAACAACAACAGCAACATTTTTCCTTTTCCTCCTGCATATCAAGGAAAAAAATTTAATCCAAAGGGGTAGCTCAAGTGGTGGATAAGCCTGAAATAACTACCGCACAAAACTGAAGGCACAATAAATTTCAGATTCAAGTTCCGCTGGATGTGTAACCCCTCTTAAGGGCCATCCACACAGGCATAAGCCTATACTTTCCCAATCCATGGGTCCTGTGAAGAGTTCGCAGGCCCAAGGTTTAATCTCTTGGGTTGGTCCAATGTGGTCTTGCCTACGAAAGGTTCCTCTCATAACATATAAGTAAGGAAAAATCAGTTGAAAATTATGGCAAGGGCTAAATCCCCAAATCTAGGAAATTATTAAGAACGCTATGCTAAAGACATTACCAAATCTTAGTTATTCTCAGTATCTTTAACACATTAAATGTATTACATTAGGAAGGGCCACACACAAATCTACAAAATTGGACAAAACTCTGTTTTACCAAATATAGTGACCAAGATTACTAATATTAAATGTATTACATCTGTTAAGTCAGCCATTTGGCCATGAAATTGGAGCCACACGCAATCACAAATTGCTCTAATTGCGATACCAGATGCCTAGTTTGGCACTTACCTGTCATGTTGACATCTACATTGGATCTAGCACATTGCCGACAGGTGTCTAACATATTTTTAGGAATACCAAATGAAGGGTTCTTGCGAAGGTACCATACGATGTATGCATATTCCAAATTGAGTAGTGTCCCAGGTCATAGTTGTCGAAGTTATATAATTATGATTCAAATCTTACGATTTGAATCGATACACATGTAATCGATGCCAATATTACATCTGAATCGAATAGAGTAATGGATCATGGTGAATCAAATCGAATCTATCCGATTCATTGAGATTCTTGCAGTTCATGCAATTCAGGTTGTATAGAAGTGGAACCAGATCTAGGTCGGTTCAATCAAACCCAATCCCCCCCCCCCCAAAAAAAAAAAAACCATTTTTTCTTTCTTTTCTTTTGCAAGAAAAGAAGTTAAAGAGGCTCGTAAAGGACCAAAAATTCTGCAATACTTGCAAATATTATTAGCACTAGTCAGTTTGAACTATTGGTATCCCAATATTTTCTCAAGACTTCATATGCAAAAAAAACTGCCTCTTTAAATTTTTGAAAATGAGAAACTCCGAATCCCTTATTTAAACATATATAGGCAGACCTCAAAAGGATGAGACCTACTCAAACTTTCAAAATTTACTTCAATATAGCTGAATCTTGTCGTACAGTTTCATATTATTAAAAGTTGGCTCCCCTAAATTTGTATGTTTTTCATTACGGTCCCTAAATAAATATTTCCTTTCCCATAGCTAAACTTGATTTTTGCGTTCACCATTGTGACCATAAGGTTAACTTCTTTCCATTTAGGCATCATGAGCATATTAAATTATTAATATTCAAGAATAATAATTCCATTATTCAATATCTTACATATTGACATTATTCAATATCTTATATATTTTTAATACATAAATATTATTTTTCCATCATTTATAACTTTTTACAAAAATTTTACGATTCATGATTCTTAAATCTAAGATTCCAATTCATGATACGAATCTTGGTTTTACAATATGTACCAAGTTAGCAATCTATTACAATCATTAATCCTATCATGCGGAAGAAGACAGATAGGAACACTTTGATGTGCAATGGCACAAAATTGGGAGTTCATATGCATCTTAACACATACACATAACCTTGACGATAATTCAAACTGAATCCATGTAGCACACAAGCCATCATTCCAATCAACAAGCCTAAGTTTGGTTTAACCCTACACAGAATGAAGGGCAAAAATGAAGAAAGCCAATTCAATCCCAAAAGAAGCCACAGCTCCTACTAGAATATAGTTGGAACCATATAGACAACAAGAGATCTCAATATAACTTTATAGGAGAACGAACTAGCAAATCTGGATGCAAGATCCAATTGTTCTTTCCTTAAAAAAAACCAAACCCCCCCCCCGGGGGGGGGGGGGGGGGGGAGACAAGTATCTATAAGAGTTCCAACATAAAAGCTGATCCAGGGATCATGAAAGCAGCATATTTGAAGCTCAACAAATTTAAGAAGGAAGTTCAAAAAATAGGAATAAAAAGATTAAAAGATCCATCAAAAACACCGCATGGGATTCGCACCATCTGACAGATAAAAAAAGAAAACCAGCACAGAGATATGGGAGGTTGTGGATGAGATTTTAAACTATACACTCAGAACAAAACATATAGTGATTACATTATCGGAGTAATGAGGCTTCTTTTTGTCAAAATAATATAAAAATCTCTATTAAATAAAAAAATATTTCATGTAGATATATAGATTTAGTCATTTTGTGACAAAATTACTCGTCAAGTCTTGGTATTTAAGATAGATAAACTTTAAAAGCAATTTAGATTTTGAGGCCTTTTCTAAATTAATATATTAAAAATTCCCAAAGCTAATTATGGGCCTTGAGCAACTGCCTAAGTTGCCTAATAGTTGAGTCAGCCCTATTCAGGAAATACAAAGGGAATTGGGCCCAATATCAAGTTCAAAGAAAATCATGTACCACAAAGGCTATAGAAAGGATGGTAAAGATAAAAGAAGCAACAACTTGCTAACCTGCTTGTTGGCCAATATCAAGAGAGGGGCTCCTTGCAGATCCTCG
>QLOD02000033.1:1994454-2005538 GCA_003260245.2 Sideroxylon spinosum
ACATGCTAAATTGACAAGAGATTATCAGGTTAGCTATGTTAATCAGACTCTTGAATGATTGGTAAAAACATGGGAACAGCGGATTTCTGAAAATTTGGATCGAACATACCGTAGAAAGAAACATGTTCGGTTACCGTAAAAAATATTAAAAAATTTTAAAAAATTATTTAATTTTTATTTTATTATTATAGAAATTACAAATCTACAATTTATTATATTTTTATTCCAATTTTTATCGCTTCATACACGTACTTAATCCCCAAAAAGTACACAGTAGTTTCATGTGACGGTGGTCCCTTCTGAGTTTTGCACAGAAGAAGCTGAAGAAGAAGAAGAAGATAAAACAATAAAAAAAAGCTTGCCGAACAACGGGAAAACACTGGCCACTGGCCAGAAAGGCGACAACACTTTTCCCTCTCGCCAGACGTGAGCCGTGACGATAGGGGACTGGAAGAACGTGTGCGTACATACTCTATATATATATACACACAAAATGATTGTCCCCACTTCTCGGCTTCACGCTACTTCCCCAACAGTCAGTCAAAAAGGGCAAAAAAAAAACACAAAGAAGACGTATCTGTATTTTGTTTTCAATAAATTGTACCAAGAAATCTCATCTGGGTTTCAAAGATGTCGGTTTTGTTTCAAGGTTTTACCTGGTTTCCAATAATTTGCACTCTCTCACTTTTTTTTCTTTTTTCTTTTGGATATTCTACATTTCATTGGTGTATCTAGTACTATATGAATTTAGATGTATAGATAGATCATACCCACAAACTCATTTTAAGTTTTAATTGATTTCTCTTCATCGGAATTTATTGAAGTTCAAGTTATTATCGTAGTATCGTTCAAAAATTCGTAGTACGGGCACTTGTATTGATTGTCAATTGAGTTCTTTTGTAGGAGACCGGTATCAACAGAAAGCTTCGTAGAAATCGAGTTCGAGAGAGAAGAAAAAAGGTCCCACCTCTGTGCCCATTAAAGTATGTTATGGTCACCATTTATGATTCAAACTACCTTCTATCACTTTTACAAAGCTTCGCTGGAGTATTGACTTTGTGTTTTGAATCTCTATATTAGTGGTTGAGCTTTTTCTGGTACTTTTTCCTCATTGTAAGCAAGAAGGCTTTAGTTCATGACCTCTTATTTCAATTAGTAACGACACATATTTTCTCTGTTAATTGGACCATTTAATGGTGGAATATTTTTTATTTCTTGCTTTCTAAATTCGGTTTTGTCCACAATGCAGATTTTGCTTGGCCATAGAGTGTTGGAGTTGGAAATGGAGGATTTATGGACTGTGTTTTGTGGAAAATCTGATAATGCAAATTTTGTATATGTTACACGACCTTCATCGTGTATCAACCATGCATTGGTAATTTGTTTTGATGTATTGCTCATGGTGATGTTCTTATTCAATCTGATCCAAAAGAGATCTTCAACAAAGTCTCCACGGACGCCTTCTCGCTTTCATGGCAGACTTGGCAGTTCGCGTTTGCAGATTTCATCTGCGATCTTCAACGGGCTTTTGGGATTGGTATACTTGTGTTTGGGTATATGGATGTTAGAGGAGCAGTTAAGGTCGTCCCATACTGTTCAACCTCTGCATCGATGGTTGCTACTTCTATTTCATGGATTAACATGGCTGCCAATGGGCTTAACCGTGAGCCTTTGGGGTGGAAATTTCCCTAGAACTCCGCTGCGCCTTTGGTCAATTACTGCCTTCTTGTTTGCTGGAATTTCTTGTGGTTTAACCCTCTTTGCTGCCATTTTTAATCAAGAATTGTCGTTGGTTAAGGTAGCTTTGGATGTATTGTCTTTTCTTGGAGCAAGCGCATTGTTGCTATGCACTTACAAGGGCTACAAATATGAAGAAAATGATGGGATGCTTTATGCCCCTTTAAATGGTGAAGTCAATGGCAGCAGTAAAACTGAGTCTGTTGCCACTGTGACTCCATTTGCCAGTTCTGGGTTTTTGGGTAAAATGTCATTTTGGTGGTTGAACCCACTGATGAGAAGGGGCAGGGAGAAAACTCTTGAGGATAAAGATATACCCAAAATGCGCCCGGAAGACCACGCAGAGGCTTGTTACTTGCTGTTCATGGAACAGCTTAATAAGCAAAAACAAATTGACCCATCATCCCAACCATCTGTTCTGAGGACAATAATTATATGCCACTGGAAGGAGATTTTAGCGTCTGGATTCTTTGCGCTGCTAAAGATCATTACCTTGTCTGCTGGTCCTCTGCTTCTCAATGCTTTCATTAATGTTGCTGAAGGTAAAGAAAGTTTTAAATATGAGGGTTATGTGTTGGCTGTATCACTTTTCTTTTCCAAGAGCCTAGAGTCCTTGGCACAGAGGCAGTGGTACTTCCGAAGTAGACTTATTGGTCTAAAAGTGAGGTCTTTGCTAACAGCAGCCATTTATAAGAAACAACTAAGACTATCCAGCGCCGCGAAGATGGTGCACTCATCTGGTGAGATAACGAATTATGTTTCTGTGGACGCTTATCGGATTGGAGAGTTTCCTTTTTGGTTTCATCAAACTTGGACTACAAGCCTCCAGCTCTGTTTTGCTTTAATAATCCTGTTTCATGCAGTACGGCTTGCAACGCTTGCATCCTTGGTGGTTATAATTCTGACTGTGCTTTGCAATGCTCCTCTTGCTAAATTACAACATAAATTCCAGTCTAAGCTCATGGTGGCACAAGATGAGCGGCTCAAGGCCACTTCAGAGGCTCTTGTGAACATGAAGGTCTTGAAACTATATGCATGGGAAACTCATTTCAAGAATGTCATCGGAAACTTGAGGAAAGTGGAATACAAATGGTTATCAGCAGTTCAGCTGCGCAAGGCATACAATAGCTTTCTCTTTTGGTCATCGCCTGTGTTAGTCTCAGCTGCCACTTTTGCGGCATGCTACTTTCTCGAGATACCTTTATATGCTAGTAATGTGTTCACATTTGTAGCAACTTTACGACTTGTTCAAGAACCCATCAGGTCTATTCCTGACGTAATTGGTGTTGTCATTCAAGCAAAAGTCGCATTCTCCAGGATTGTGAAGTTCCTTGAGGCACCTGAGCTAGAGAATGCAAATGTCAGGCAAAAATGCAATGTGGAGAGGAAAGACCACACCATCTTCGTTAAATCTGCCAATTTTTCGTGGGAGGAGAATTCATTGAAACCCACACTTTGTAATATTAATTTGGAGGTTGGGCCTGGGGAGAAGGTGGCAATATGTGGAGAGGTTGGTTCGGGCAAATCAACTCTTCTGGCTGCAATCCTTGGAGAGGTTCCATGCACTCAGGGAACTGTAAGTTCTGACTTATCACTGCTTCACATTCAGAGCTAATTGGTACATTTTTACTTCACAACCATATCTTCTATTATACTAATCCTGGCATCCTGCACTAAAATTCTTAGCTTATATCGTTCTCCAGTTATTTAGATGCATGCGAATGAGGGTAATCTTGTTCCTTCTTTTATGAAATCAGGCAAATTTTTTCACTAAAGACCAATTTGGTTCCATTTTCTCCTTTTTCTACAGATTAAAGTGTACGGGAATATCGCCTATGTTTCTCAGTCAGCATGGATCCAGACAGGAACTATACGGGAGAATATTTTATTTGGGTCTGCCTTGGATAATGAAAGATACCAAGAAACATTAGAGAAATGTTCCTTGGTTAAGGACTTTGAGTTGCTACCCTATGGAGATCTCACTGAAATAGGGGAAAGAGGAGTTAATCTCAGTGGTGGTCAGAAGCAGCGAATCCAACTTGCTCGCGCTCTGTATCAGGATGCTGATATATATCTCTTGGACGATCCATTCAGTGCCGTTGATGCACACACTGCCTCCAGCCTATTTAATGTAATTACCTTTTAATTCTTTGTTGTGCAACTTTCTTTATTCATGTTGGCAACTAGCTTATGGGGCAAGCTCACGTGATTGTGGCAGGAATATGTTATGGGAGCTCTTTCAGGAAAGACAGTCTTGCTTGTAACCCACCAAGTGGATTTTCTTCCCGCATTCAATTCTGTTCTGGTCAGTTTATTTTCCTCTTAAGGTGCTGTCTATTAGATTACCACATTCTTCATAGCCTGTTTTCGTTACATTCTTGGTGCTACTCATATTAGTTAAATATCAATTTTGATTTTTTATTTTGGTTTCTTATGTGATGAACTAGAGCATGTCAAGATTTTAATATCATTAGATGTGTTTGGTGGTTGCCATCCAATTTCTATCATTCTAGTTGAATGCATGTTGTTCATCTAACAGCAATGACAGCCTTTGAATGTCAACTCTTCATTTTTAGCACTTCTGTTTCTTGTTTACATACCCAAACTCACATTGTTGTTTACTTAGGTGGTAGTCATTTAGTAAATCTCAAGATGCAAGACCCAAGACTTTATCTGTTATTGAATTACCTCAGCATATTCTTACTACTAAAATAAGTCTGATTAATGTCTCTAAATATTACATTTTAACTGAAAGTTTTTATTTTTATTATTATTATTACTTAAAAAAAAAAAACAACTATGATTTCCTTGGTTTGACTTATTTTATCAGCTGCTTGTCATGTAACAAGGGAGGCACAGTACAATCTAATCCCAATTGACTACGCACTGCACTTATTCAGGACACTTAAGTCATCTATTATGTTTACCCATGTGAACATTCAATTTTATTCTAGAGGTTGTGTCAAAAAAGTACCGTTTCTGACTGCTATTGTTTATCAGTTCCATGCAATCAGTTGTAGTAAGTTCATTTTTGTTCACAGTTGATGTCAGACGGAGAAATCCAACATGCGGCTCCTTATCTTCAGCTACTTGCCTCAAGTCAAGTATTTCAGGACCTTGTCAATGCACACAAAGAGACTGCTGGCACCGAAAGGCTTGCAGAGGTTGCTTCTTCCCAGAAGCGTGAAAATTTTACCAAAGAGATTAGGAAGACTCATACTGAGAATAAATCTAATGTACAGGGAGTTGATCAGTTGATTAAACAAGAAGAGAGAGAAGTAGGAGACACTGGTGTTAAGCCTTACTTACTGTATTTAAATCAGAACAAAGGCTATATGTTTTTCTCCATGGCCAGCCTGTGTCATCTTACATTCGTGATTGGTCAGATACTGCAGAACTCTTGGATGGCTGCTAATGTTGAAAATCCTCGTGTTAGCACATTGCAATTGATTACAGTTTACCTTGTGATTGGATTTTCCTCGACACTAGTTTTGCTTGGTAGATCTCTGTCCACAGTTGCTTTGGGTCTGCAATCATCAAAATCTTTATTTTCACAGTTACTGAACTCGCTCTTTCGTGCACCCATGTCATTTTATGACTCTACACCTTTGGGAAGGATATTGAGTCGGGCAAGTATCTCAAACACTAAAATGATAATTGTGTTTTGGCTTTTAAGGATATTTCTGAACCTAAGCATTTTTTTTTTTTATGCAGGTGGCATCTGATTTGAGTATTGTCGATCTTGATGTTCCATTTAGCTTTATCTTTGCTGTTGGGGCTACCACAAATGCCTATTCTAATCTCACTGTGTTGGCTGTAGTTACCTGGCAAGTCCTCTTTGTCTCCATACCCATGGTTTACTTGGCACTTCGCTTGCAGGTAATCTTTAGGAGGTTTTTTGGTGATTAATACTTGGTGTTATTTAAATCTACCGCGTGCAAAAGAATTTATATGCAATATTTGGTTACATAATGTGAAATATTGAACACATATTGTCAGGTCAGAAATTTTAGGAATTGTTTGCAATAGGTGTTAGTTGCAATTCAAAATCGGATAAGGGAAATCCTTGTGCGCTTGTGGAATGGGGGGAAAAATAAAAGCATGGGTCATAATTCTAAATCTACTTGAAGTAGTCCAAAAATTTCCTTATAGTTTCAGAAAACCTACAGTTACATTGCTTCTTTGCAACTTATATGATAATAGTGTGAAATTCAGTTGATAACTTGATACTATAAGTGCTTGAATTAAATAAGTATTAAATTGGAAACGTTGAAGTTTGAAAATCATTTTGAAGTTGTTGCAAGTGATGCGTGTAATGAGGATAAATTAGAAAACAAATCACAGACAATTATGTTGCAGAAATCTCTATAAATCAGATACTGATGATTCACCTGTTTGCGTGAGAATTGTGAGAACTTAGAAGCAGCAGTCTTATTATCCTGCTTGAATGCTTCTTGGCCGAGAGCAGTGTATTTATTTTCTTTCTCCACCTTTTTGAGTGGATTTGTTAGTCTTCCTCTCCCCATTCCCTCTCTATGACCCTCCCTCTGTGTGCTGAATCCCATCTCTGAATAACAAAGTTTTCTGAAACTGTTATTTATTATCAACAGAGATATTATTTTGCCACTGCCAAAGAATTGATGCGGATCAATGGCACGACCAAGTCTTTGGTAGTAAACCATCTCGCTGAATCCATAGCAGGATCCATGACCATAAGAGCTTTTGAGGAGGAGGATCGATTCTTTGTGAAGAATCTGGACCTTATTGACGTAAATGCTGGTCCGTTTTTCCACAGTTTTGCAGCAAATGAGTGGTTAATCCAGCGGCTAGAATTACTTAGTGCAATTGTCATTTCCTCATCGGCATTCTGCATGGTTTTGCTTCCTCCTGGAACTTTCAGCTCTGGTGGGTATTTATCCATTCCTAAATAGTTAATATGGCTACGTGCCAAACAAACTGGAACATTTGCGTACATATTTGTTGCCATTCATAGTTTTCCATGTATAAATATAGAGAGCTCTAAAACATAGGGAGTAATTGTAAAATGACATTTCCAAGTGGACCTTAACATCCAGATCAAATAGTTTTTCCATGGGGTGTGACATTAGTCCTTCTCTTTCAATTAAAATAAATAGGAGTAGACGAACAAGAAAAAAAATAAAATAAAATAAAAATACTGCCGCTACTACGATAAACAGAAAATATACTGGAAGTAAATTGATAAAAACTTTAATGGGGCAGTGATTCTTTAATACGAGATTTCTCCTCACTTGGTGCTATTGTTGCAGGATTTATTGGAATGGCTTTGTCGTATGGTCTCTCATTGAACATGTCCCTCGTTATGTCCATTCAAAACCAGTGCACTCTAGCAAACTACATTATTTCTGTGGAACGGCTCAACCAGTACATGTATATACCAAGCGAGGCTCCTGATGTGATAGAAGAGAACCGGCCCCCAGTCAATTGGCCGACTGTGGGTAAAGTGGAGATTCAAGATTTGCAGGTAAATTCCACGTCCATTCACATTTAAAACTCACAAAGGCGAGCACAATAACTGATAAATTTTTTTTTTTATGGCTAAACAGATCAGATACAGGCCCGATGCACCACTTGTTCTTCGTGGGATAACTTGCACCTTTGAAGGAGGGCACAAAATTGGTATCGTTGGAAGAACTGGCAGCGGGAAGACTACTCTGATGGGTGCTTTATTTCGTCTAGTGGAGCCTGTAGGGGGCAAGATTGTGGTAGACGGAATTGACATATCTACAATTGGACTTCATGATTTAAGATCACGTTTTGGGATCATACCACAAGACCCTACACTTTTTAATGGAACTGTGAGATACAATTTGGATCCCTTATCTCAACATACAGACCAAGAAATATGGGAGGTAATATTTTAAACCTTGTGTGTGCATATGCGCGTTTGCCGTGTAGAAAGGTTATATATCTAGTAACTGTAAAGAATGCTTGTTTTATGAAAAAGGTCTTGTCATTGATTTACATCAGTTTGCGGTTGCTAAATATATGATGGTTTTGATTATTTTTGAAAAGGTTCTTGGAAAGTGTCAGCTTAGAGAGACTGTTCAGGAGAAAGAAGGCGGCCTAGATTCCGTGGGTAAGAATATAAAATTTTAATATGGAGGGTCCATTCACATTTTCTAGTAATCTAGTAATAACTAACCTCCTCTAAATCTCAGTTTTGGAGGATGGTTCAAATTGGAGCATGGGACAGAGGCAATTGTTTTGCTTGGGCCGTGCCCTTTTGAGGAGAAGCAAGATATTGGTGCTTGATGAAGCGACCGCATCAATTGACAATGCAACCGACTTGATTTTACAAAGAACCATTAGGACTGAATTTGCCAATTGCACTGTGATCACAGTGGCCCACAGAATACCAACTGTGATGGATTGCACAATGGTGCTGGCCATGAGTGATGGTGCGCCTCCCCCCCCCCCTTTCCAATCACCTGATAATATTCCTGCACTTTCTCTTGTTTTTTGAGCATTCTGAAACTAATGTTTTGTTGCTTTTATAGGAAAATTGGTAGAGTATGATGAGCCAATGGAGTTGATGAAAAGAGAAGGTTCACTATTTGGGCAGCTTGTTAAGGAATACTGGTCTCACTATCACTCTGCAGAATCTCACTGAAGCTCAAGATAATGTCTTGTTTATGATTCTGCCAGTGTTGTGTCTGAATCCATATTCCCTCATTCAGTCAAACTCCCATGAGTTTTTGAAGTTTGCGTTTTAGATTGCCAGTGATAACTATTAGTATTAGCCTCAGGCAGCCCTTTTAACTTGGGTTCTCAAGGAAACAATTGAGTGAATTTCTAAATTGGGGTTGGATGGAAAAGGGGAGAAAATGTTGGAAGTAGGTAGGATGGATGTATAGGACTGGAACAGCAAAATTAGCTCCATGGAAATGGTTCCATGGAGAAGATTGGGAACTACAAAATCCTATTCTGTGCTGTGTATTTTATCTTTGTGTATATATAGTCTGTATTCTGAGACCATTTTTTTTTTTTTTTTTTGGTCTAGGCAATATATTAATTATATATCTGTACTTCGGATTCGGATGATTTCGAACAATTAAACTACAATCCAAAATGACGCTCCGTCTATCAATGTAAAATATTATTCATTTTTTTTAAAGATATTTTCTGGAGCCATAAGTAAAAAATAAATAAATTTTTTTTGAATTACTTTTAGTATTTAAAGGAGCAGAAAAATATATATAATTTTTTTATAAGAAATTATGCAAGTACTGGAAATAATAAAAATAAATAAATTTTTATCATTTAAAAATTTGGTAAATTTTCTTAAATATTATTTTTATTAAAAAACATAACACGAGTCCATAAAATTCTTTACTTATTACAAAATCACTATTGAACTATTAGTCTGTAACTCAACAGTCACCTTGCGGCTCAATTAAAAAATTTTACACATTAATTTCTTAAACTATTAATTTGTAATGAGTTCTTTTTTAATTGATTTTTATAATTTTAATGTAATTGGGTTACCAAATATGGATATAAGGTGAGAAAAAATTTAAATTTCATAATTTTTTAAAAATAAAACAGCACTAGTATAAAAATCTAAAATCTAAGGCCTCATTTGGTTACATTTTTTATTTTTATGTTTCTGTTTATATTTTCAAAATTTTGAAAACTGACAACAAAAACGTATTTGGAAAATCTATTTATTTATTTTTGTTTCCAAAAAAATAAAAACTTAAACAGAAATATGTAAACAAAAAAAGAAGTGTTTTCACTTCATTTTTTTTTGTTTCAGATATTTTTTTATCAATTTTAACAATTTATTCATTTTTGTTGCATCATATTAAAATAAATTATTTTTAATGAATATCATAATTAAATTATTTATATTATTATGAAATATATTTTAGTAAATAATATAATTAAATTATACCAAACCAAATTAAACATTTTCCCACTAGATGAGGTCGGTTATATAGATTTAACGATGTCAATTAAATCTATTTAGGATCATATCTTCCGTCATATTCATGGAGGTAATGTTGTGTTTAATAGTAATTTTCCAACTTCTCTTAGGTCTCCCTCTCCCTCTCCTACTTTTAACAATCTCAATACTTTCACACCTTTTAACCGATTCCTCCATTAGACATCTTCCAACATGGCCGAACCATCTTAAACAATTTTCTCTCGTTTTATCTTCAATCGGTACTATTCTTACTTTACCCTCAATCTCCTCGTTTCTAATCTTAATGAAATTATAATTAATATATTTTATACTTATAGGATTAAATGATATAATAATTATACTTTATTCAATTACTAGAAATTACATGTGCCTAAAGGTATAGAAATATAATTTCATGTGTAAATAGTTTAAATTTAAATTTATAAAGTAAACCTATATGAAAAAATATAAAACTAACCTATAAAAGTAAAAATCAATATTTAAAAGATACCAATGTAGTGACAGAAAAACAACTAAAGTGAAAAGAAAAATAACAATAATTTACGCCTTTGAGAAAATTCAACGATTAAAAATAACCCAAATTCAAAATTTTTAAAATTTCAGTATTAAACACATTAAAATTGAAATTGTAAGTAAAAAAAAAACTCTCAAACAGCAAAAAAATATAATTTGGTATAAAAATGGAGTGTTTAAGCTAAAAAAAAAACTCAAAAATTTCAAAAAAAGAACTTTAAAAGTTTTCACTTTTTGGTCCAAATATCAGGCCAAATTTTTAAAAATTTACCAAAATTTGTTGGAACATAACAAAATTTTAGTTGAGAATTTGTAAACTTTTGAGATTTTATAAAATTTTTGGTATAAATATCAGTCCAACTTTAAAAAAATTTGCCAAAAGTCGTTGGAAATAAAAATAATCTCAAATGAAAATAAAAAAATTTAAAAAAATAATCTCGATAATTGAGCAAATTCAATAATTAAAAATATTCTAAATTCAAAATTTTTAACAAATTTAAAAAATGTGAAAGTGTATGTATTTTAATTTAAGTATTAAACACATTAAAATTGAAATTATAAGTAAAAAAACTCTAAAAATTTACAAAAATATTAATTTGACACGTAAAAAACGAACGTTTGAAACTCAAAAAATTTCAAAAAATTCAAAAGTTTCCACCTTTTTGATACAAATATTAATCCATTTTCTTAAAGAATCTATCAAAAGACTAATATTTGCACCAAAATTTTTCAAAATTCTCAATTAAAATTTTTCCTTGTATCACTTTTATAAATCAAATACAAACATTCAATCATCATTTCAAAATAATATTTTTAACATTTTAAAATTTAAAAATTTTTACACACACGTACAAACAAAAACACC
>QLOD02000033.1:2021254-2032272 GCA_003260245.2 Sideroxylon spinosum
TAATTTTTACTCTTTGAACTGCTCAGCAACAATACCATTTCCAACTCAAAAACTTTAGATTTTTATTAAATACATAAAAAATTACTAAAAGTTTTAAGCTCTCTTTGGAAAGGAGTAACTTATGAGCTACCAGTTACTAATTTTTTGATTTTTTTTTAGAATTATGAAAGTTATCCCCTTATATTTTAATATTCTTTTAAACTTTCAAAGGCAAAAATATCAAATTGATAAAAAGTTAAAAATTTAACTTTTTTCTCTTCCCAAACACAAAAAAAAAAACTAATTTTTTAGTAGTTAACTACTAATCAATCACAAAAAAACTAACTTTTTTCTTCCTGAACAAAGTCTCACTAATATACTATCCAACATGTCCAAATTTAACAAAACCTACAAAATATTACAAACTAACGTTTGGTAAGATGAAACAATCAATTTTTATTTTAACATTTTGATAAAATATTAATTTTTAATATTTTTATGCTTAACTTAAAAATTATTAAAAATTTTATTAAACACTTAAAAATTATCGAAAATTATTAAAATTTACTAAAAATTATTATTTACTTTATCAAATACATCAAAAATTTTATTTACTTATTTTTTATGAAGAAAATACAAAAAATTATTAAAAATTGAGTTTTCAAACGCCCCAAACTTCCGGCGATCATAAATACACACGATCCGGCGACTCTAAAGTGCGCCTTCTTGCTATCATGCGCCTTGGTGTAATATAATATGTATATGTAAATTTTTCCTTCAATATCTCCTCACTTGTCGCTCTTCTCGGACTCGGCGGCGGGCAAAAAACCCTAGTTATCTCGTGGCTTGAACGACGCACACGACCGCAGGCCGATAAAAGCTTCAATTTTGAAGATCATTTATCATTCCAAGTTCCCTAATTATTTCCGTTTCCCGTAAGATCTGAATCCTTCGTTTTGCTCTGCGTTTTTTCTATCTCGTGTTTGGTTGCTGAGAAGCAGATGTGAGAAAACTTGGAGCCCGGCCGTTGGGTGCTGTGAATTTCCAGTTTCTCCAATCTTTTTGGCCGTTTCCATCGGCAGCCAAGCATACCCAGTTAAAACTAACATTTTTCTAGAGGGTTGCGTCAATTTTTCTGATTACGTGGGAGTCGATGTCTTCGTTCTGAATTGTTTAGTCGGTAGTTGACAATTTTTTTTTTTTTTCCTAAATTTATTTTCTTAAACACTCTCTAAGTTTGAGTATTTAGTATCTTTTTCACTTCCCCACAACCCCCCTCCCAAAAAAAAAAAATCGTTTAACAGTTAAAAAGAGTTTTTGAACTGGCGGAATTGATGGTGATGGTTAAGCAATTGATGCAGTATTTGTTGGGAGAGTTTTTGTTGCGGTTCTGCGGTGGGAATTATGAACTCTCTTGATTTTCTTTTGCTTAACGATATTTAATTATATTCGTGACCTTTAGATCTTTCTTATCCCTCCAGCTACCTTTCTTTCTTTCCTTTTTCTTTTTTTTTTCCCCTCCCCTGCCCCTAGCTTGATTTATCTAAATTATTTGCTTATAATAATTCTCTCATTTAGTTCTTATTCTATCTTACTTGTCTTCATAAAAATTAGACGCTTAGTTTTGACATCCACTGCATTGCACTTTTTGATCATTTTAGTTCTGTTTTTTTCTTGGAGAGGTTTATGAATTTTTGCTTTAATTTGTATCTGTCTCTTCATATTCATCTTTGGTTTGCTTTCTTATGATATGGAGCTCTGGTATATTGATAGCTTGATGTTATTTCTTTTAAGAACTGACATTATTTACTCAGTTTTTTGCAGCTAATTCTTTTTGCAATTTGTATTTTGTGTTCTTTGGGTGAAAAAGTTCGTCCATGACGCCAATTCTTAACCCTATTTTATGACTTATTTAAATTTTTAGCAAGGACAATTTTCAACAGTGTTATATGTTTATTTGCCCTGGTAAATCGTAAATGTAAATGTCCGATTTTATGAATGCTAGATTGTTCTTGTTCATGCTCGCTTGGAACTTACACGATACCTACTAAAAAGTACATTTGAAAATATTGAACATTGTAGGAACCTAATTTACAGTTATATTCTGTCGAGATGTTCCTTGCATCAGGCACAAAAATAACCTAATAATGAATTCATTTGGTGCAGGGTAGGATGATTAGCAGCCAGAACGGTGTCGCTAAGGATGCTGGTCTTTGTGGATTAATGTTTTACTGCTGTTTGTGATTTAGTCAATTTACTATCAACTTATAGAATGGATCGGTGTGATACATCAGGATTTGTTAGTGGGGGTGTATAACCTTCTAAGGCATCTTGAATCGTGCTTTTATTTCCCTCTAAACCCCAGAAGCCACAAAAGCTGTGTTTCTTACAACTATTAATTGGCTTGGTTAGGAAATTTTGTAGCTGTTGACTTTAGATGGACTGGACTCTTCAAAATGATGTTGCTAAGTTTGCCTCAAATTTATCCGACAATCTGAGCAAGTTTGGTGATAGCAGAGTCGTTAATTCTGCTGTTGGTGGTCCGAGACTTGATTCCCCTGGTTTGTCAATCTCTGATTTTTCAAACACCAAAGGTGGCAAAAGAAAATGGAGCACAGATGATGGCTCTTCTTTACATCTTGGTTTGGGTCATGCATCAAGTCTCTGCACTAGCATGTCCTTGGGAAAAGGAACTGAGGAAGAATCGTCAATTGATCTTGGTTTGGGTATCAATCTCCATCTTCAAAATGAGAGAACAGCTGAACAAAAGAATGGTTCCTGCAGAAATCCCAAGGTACTGGAAGTGGGAAGACCTAAACTTGACCTTGAGCTGAGTCTGTCAACTGGTTCTGCTAATTCTGATATTACTACTGTTGCTCAAGGATTGACCCCATTTCAGAATAATGTGGAGTCTCCAGTCGTGGTTGGTGCGGTACAACTTGTAGATGAAGGGTCGACATCATCTCGATGGAAACTAAGGCCACCTCTCATGCCTCCATCGTTTACACTACAAAGCACAGAAAATGTTGCTGCTTTTGACCATTCGCGTGGCCATATGAATCCAGCTCCAGTTACCCCAAACCTCTCATCAGCCTCAGTATTCACACCAAAAAGCTCAGTTAGCTGTGCTTCTGGGGTGACTTATCAGCAACTACGACGCAATCCTAGTGTGAAAACCTGTCAATTCAACGGATGTATAAGAGGTGGCAGGGGTGCTTCTGGCTTTTGCATTGCCCATGGTGGTGGCAGGAGGTGTCAGAGAGATGGCTGCCAGAAAGGAGCTGAAGGCAAGACAGTATTCTGCAAGGCGCATGGGGGCGGCCGGCGCTGTCAATATCTTGGGTGCACAAAGAGTGCTGAAGGGCGAACAGACTACTGCATTGGCCATGGTGGAGGTAGACGGTGCGGTTATGAGGGATGCAATCGTGCTGCAAGAGGGAAATCTGGCTTGTGCATCCGTCATGGTGGTGGCAAGAGGTGTAAGATGGAAAATTGCTCCAAGAGTGCTGAGGGCATTTCTGGACTCTGCATCTCCCATGGTGGTGGCCGACGTTGCAAATATCCTGCCTGTACAAAAGGTGCTCAAGGGAGCACATTGTTTTGTAAAGCACATGGTGGGGGCAAAAGGTGCACTGTTTTGGGTTGTACAAAAGGTGCAGAAGGTAGCACACCCTTTTGTAAAGGCCATGGTGGTGGAAAAAGGTGTTCATATGAAGGGGGATGCACGAAGAGTGTTCATGGGGGAACCTTATTTTGTGTTAGTCATGGTGGGGGCAAAAGATGTGCTATGCCCGAATGCACCAAGAGTGCAAGGGGTCGGACAAATTTCTGTGTTCGCCATGGTGGGGGGAAAAGGTGCAAATACGAGGAATGTGGGAAGAGTGCACAAGGAAGCACTGATTTTTGTAAGGCACATGGTGGTGGGAAGCGTTGCTCTTGGGGCCAGTTGGGATCAGAGTTTGGTGGCCAAGGTAACGCTCCTTGTGACAAATTTGCTAGGGGAAAATCTGGCCTGTGTGCTGCACACAGTGCCCAGGTGCAAGACAAGAATATCCACGGTGGGGGTACATTGGTTCACAAAATGCATAACCCAAATTCTAGTTCAGTGACTAAGATGAAAGAGGCGAGCCATGCTGTTGATATTATGACTACAGGCAATGTTAGTACATCAATTAATTTTATGGGTTCTGGGCATCAACTGATTTCTGTGCAAGTTCCAACCCACCACAATTTGTCTGCTGGGAATGGTTGCTTGGGTCACTTTTCACTTCCAGAAGGTAGGGTGCATGGAGGAAACCTAATGGCAATGCTTAGAAACAGTACCAGCTCTGGTGGAAGCAGCACTAGTCAAATCAAGTAGTTGGTAGCTCTTCAATGTTGGGAAATGTCCTATCCCTCACAGCTGGGTGTAAGCATGCATACCTTTTGTTCGATTGGGTCCGGGTAAAGGTTCTCCACTTAATCACCTGCTTTTAGCTAGTTTAGCGGTTTGGTTATTATGGATGAGAATCAAAGTACTTATTATCTCATTGAATTGAAAAGTTAAGCAGTGATTTCTCAGAAACCTTTGTAGATAATATTGGGGAAATAGCTTGGGTACTTGTAAAGGCATTCTTAGTTTAGTGGATCAAGTCTCTTGTAAATATGATATATGGAGTGTCTCCTGTAAGTACGATATATGAATTTGATTAGGCAAAGAATCTTGTGAATATATGTTTTTTTTATTTCTGTCTTTTCTGGATTCGCTTTATATAATTCTACTAATAAACAGACAATATTTGATACAACTTTATGCCATTTGATTTTTGTTGGGTACTTTATAGTATTGCGTAGGACCAATTGTCTTTAACTTTATTTCTACTTTAGAAGTTCAGGGGAGATTTTGATCTGGCCCCCTTGAGTTAAATGGAGGACTTGTTTTCATCATAACTAGGTTCGCTTCTTTCATTGAACTGAGAAGCTAATTATAAAAGCCCAAAATGACAAAAAGGGTTAAAAAAAAAAAAAAAAGATTCTACCAAAAAACACAACATAAAGGGAAAAACAGAAACCCTAGTATATGTGGGAATAGGAAAAGGAGAGTATGAGAAAGTTTTATCCAAACAAACAAAAATAACTGAAACAAATACAAAGGTTCGACGATTGAGAAATCTTCCAGCCTGGCTGCAGATACCTTAGTTAAGGGGGCTTTCTCCATCCTCTCTCCCATCTAGACTTTCCTGACCTGGATGTTGTGAGTGGACTGGAAGCGCCAGATGGGTTGTCTCCCACTCTGAACAAGGGCTACGTGCTCTCCTTCCTTCACCGTCCCTTGCTTCTGTACATTAAAGCACACTTGCACTTGTTAGAAATGTCATGTTTGGTGCTTGCTAGCACAAGTGTATGTACACAATAAATTTGCTAGTACAAGTTCGATGAATGAGTCTATTTATCAAATTTGGTGGTTGTACAGTGAGATTTATTAGTTGACTGTTTTAACAAGTAAAAAGCTCATCAATTCATCAACACAGTCTGGGAAACCAAAGTCTTATTCCATTAACACCAACATGTGCTGCAAATTCCATGTACTAGAAGATTTTTATGGCTGATAATTGTTCCCTTCATGATGAGTCAGAAAAACCCACAAGCCAGTGTGGTCCTGAAAAATATTCTCCTCGAATCCTTGTTGTGTATTTCATGATCCAATCAGGTGCTGGTGTATATCTAAATTACCGGCTACGAAAATCTGTGACGATTGGACAAGAAAACCAACCTGCAACAAAGCCAATGCATTTGCAAAGGTTTCCTCAGCATCATTTGAAAACTGCATATGTATGGGACATACTCCTTGGTACAGAGCCAGTCTCTGTTGTACTATCTTCCTGCAGGCCACACCATGCCCGTTCAATCAGACAAATTATTAGATGTGTACTTGGTCAAAGGCCAAATCCTATTCACAATACCCCACTACATATGTAAGCAATAAAACCATTTCATAAAATGCTTTCAGAGACAACAACAAAAATGGCACAATAACACCACATCCACAGAAATTATCCACTCATCCAGTTAAGGGGTCTTGATTTCGGGGATATAACTTTTCGTTTAATGGCTTAGTAGTTCAATCATGACAGTTTGATTCTTTGTTATATTGTGCTTACCACAACACTTTGAACTCAAACAATAAATCATAATGGCCGTTCACAAGAATGAACGAACTAGAAAGAAATGTCCAAAGAAAACAAATAGCAATATGATTCACGCGCGCGTCACTACTAATGACAAGAAAGAAATGTCTAAAGAAAAGAAATAGCAATATGATTCACGTGTGCGTCACTTCTAATGACAAACATTCGCACAGAGAGAGAGAAAGGGAGATATTGTATCAACATGATTCACAGCACCCAAAAATTTTATTAAGCAGCAGAAGAAGAGAACATTAATATCATTACATGCACACAGCTTCATGAATTTTCAATCTATATTGCTGGGCTGCTAATACTTAATTTTGTCCTAACCAAGGAGAAACTAGGCATGGATTTGAACTTAAAATCAAGGGCATAACAGACAACTAACTAGGGACATTTAGAACTTTATTTTGATTCAGTGGAGGGACATGCAATGTTCTAAATATTAATTGGAAGCATAGGTCTACTCATGTTCAAAAATGATTAGTCAGGGATTAAGAAAATATTAAAACTAATTATGAAATTCTGGTTCTTTCAAAATAGTTGGATCATATGCTACACAACAACTTAACAAGGGTCCCCAAGATTAACAAAGTGACACTACAAGTGAAAATGCCTGATTGCTTGTTCAAACTCAACCAAAATTTTTTAAAAGCTCAGGGGAAACTACGAAATGATGGATCCCAAACAACTATATTGGTGCTTCATGTGCTTGTAAGAGTAGCATTGCTATCAAAACCTATTGCTTTAAAATGCCAACCCCATCAACCATTAGCCAAACAAAATATAGAAGAGAAAAAAATTCAGTTATAACATGAGACTCACTCATTTGTAAAGGCAAATATAGTGCTAGAAGGTCGATAATGACTCAATAGAATGGCCATGAAACCAGTTCTGGTGAAGACAATGATTGAGGTTCCAAGAGTGTTGGACATCATTGTTGCATGGAATGCAAACATCTCACTCATATGGTTCTGCAGGATACAAAAATCTCGGTAAGAATTCAGCGTTCATATCAAATGAAGACTCAATTTAGGTATATTCCTATATTTCATAAATAAATTAGAGTGGAGTCAAATTACAAAAGAAGATGTCAAGTAACCTTGAAGGCCTGGCCAAGATTAGGAGGTGTTTCTCCACCAACCAATGTCGCTTCAGTCCGTAATGCTACACTGTGCATAACTTTGACAGCTTTCAAAGGAAACCTGAACAGGAGAGATCAGTGCATTTAAAATGCAAAGCTTTATTTGTTTTATATGTCATCTATCTATTATAATTTAGTTCACAACCAAGAATCATCAAATTTGAAACCTCAAAATGATCATGCTTATAGGTCAAACCAAACTTTGACTGGAAGCCTACTCCAATTACTACATTGTTTTTTGTGCAAGCAAGATTCCTTACGGCCCAAAAAATCGGAATACATAAAGACATGCTTGACTGGGTAATTTTTTCCCTGAAAATTAACTTCTTAGATTTTTCCTGTACATATTCAAAGCTTCCCAACATGCATGAATTTTTATAACCAGTGTATGATGGTTCCTTCTTCACAGTACTGGAAACTCCCAAGTAACTTACTTGCCATGAGCTGTTTCACCAGAAAGCATAACTGCATCAGCACCCTCTCGAACAGCAATGGCAATGTCTGACACCTCAGCTCGGGTTGGTGTTGGATGGACAATCATGCTTTCCAGCATATTTGTTGCCACAATAACAGCTTTTCCCATGCTACGGCATATACTGATTATCTCTTGCTGCATGTTTGAGACAAGTTGTTGCATTAGCAAATGGTGAAAATTGATCTTTTACCTGTACCAAAATTGTATCTGGCAAATAATGTTATCCTCATCTTCAATCTTCCATCAGTACAAAAACTTACCTGCAAAAGTGGAACTTCCTCAACTGGAAGCTCTGCACCCAGATCTCCTCTCGCAACCATTGCCTGAGATCAGAAATTTGTTACTTTAATTATGGATAGCAGGATGAATAATGCTATGATACCGTGCGTAGGAACTTATTTGGACCCAAAAACAGTTCAAAGTCAAAATGCAACTAACAGAAGATCAAGTGCAAGATATGGGAGAGCCCTTGTTGAATGCATTTGAAACATTGTTAAAAAGTACCAAACAAGTGCAAATCACAACTTGCAACTAAACCTAAGTACTCGGGAAATTAAAAAACAGCAAGAAATTGACCCAAACCACCTCCACAGTAACAATTCATGTTTTTCTTTTCAGAAGGAAAATTGAAAGGAGTTCAAAATGAAACAAAGATTTGACTCACCCCGTCAGATGCTGCGATAATTGAATGCAAATTTGCAATAGCATCAGCACTCTCAATTTTCACAATAACATGTATATCAGCACCGCAGCCTGCCAAGGAATTAAAAATGAGAATAAAAGTTAAAATTTGAGGCTGAGCACCCATCCAGCAGGTAGACAATATCTACTTCCTATTTATATAACAAATGCATCATTTAAATACTTTGGAGATAATTCTTCAATTCATGGACCGGTGCGGCATCTTTGACAAAAGAAACAGCATAGAAGTCAACCTGATTGTCCACTCCAAATTTGATGTCATCCCAGTCCTTTTCTGTAGCAAATCAATGCAAATGGTTACATCCACTTGCAAAACAAATGGTTATGTACTCTCATCCAAGGAGATAATTAGTGGGTCTAACCAGTGATGGATGGCAGTGTAGCACTTTTTCCACGAACATTTAGATGTCGCCTAGATTTAAGCTCTCCTCCATCAACAACCTCACATTTTACTGAATCTTCTGTCTTGGACTTCACCATTAAGGACATCATACCACCTACAATGCAAGTGAATAAATAATGGAGCTTAAACATCACATCATTTTTTGGGGGTAACTAGAACTCAAATAATTGAGTATCTATTGAAAGTCATTCAAATTCATGTTGTCTACAGAGAATTCAACTGCAAAAGCCTTCCAAGTACAAAATCGGCAGATCTAGAGATACTCTCTGTCTAATCTACTATAAGTGTGAGGTATGGCATAAACTTTACATTGGAAACAGATCAAATTTCATGGCCATCGATAGGTCTACACTATATCAAATATAAGCGAACATGAAGGATTTGACGGGAGCAAAATCATAGGCTCCCAATGAAGATAGGATGACCCTTAAAAACTTTAAAGCGTGTGCGCATGCGAGAGAGAGAGAGAGAGAGCATACCATCAACGAGAAGCATGTCACCCACTTCTACATCATTGACAAAATCATCATAGTTAACACCGACACAATCTGCAGTGCCGACACCACTTTGAATTGTAAAAGTGAATTCTTGGCCAGTCATTAATGTGATTGGGTGGGGCAAGTCACCACTCCTAACCTCGGGACCCTGCCAACAACAAAAACCATACCAATACACTTAAGTAAAAGGAGAAAAATAACACATCAAAGAGGGAGATTATGCGAAAACAAAGGGAGTATAGAAAATAGCTGTACAATTATTGCTAAATATCTTCTTCCAGACACCTTCACAGGAATCTTTAGGAAAAAGAAATACGAGAAGTTCTTGCCCAATTATGAGATTTATAATCCATATGCATGTCTTACGTTCATTTAATTTGGTTTCCAACAGATTTAGTGTAAATTATTTCCGTTATCTTATTCAAGGTGGATTTAAATCTTATCTTAATAAAGGAATTTATGCACAGTTTAGTTTAGTCAAATCACCAGTGCAATTAAACAAGTTGGAGAAAAACCTCACAAAGTCAATAAATGAAAAGATGAAGGAAAGCAAACCTTGGTGTCAAGCATGATTGCAATGACATTGTCTTTGGATTGAGCATTGAATTCCTTGACCAAATCAATAACCTTCTGGTGAGATGCATGGTCCCCATGAGACATATTCAGCCGAGCGACATTCATCCCAGCCTCAGCCAGCTTCCATATCATTTCCCTAGTGTTGGTGGAAGGACCAATCGTGCAAACAATCTTTGTCTTCCGCCTCACCATTGGCGTGGACCGTATACTCACTAAAGTGTCACCAGTCTGCTGAATTCCTCGGTCGTGCTCAATTTGCTTTGCCATCTGGTCAACAGAAAACAAAAATGCACGACAAAATGAAATTTGCTTTAGTTTGTAAGGAAGTTACCATTCGCAGCTGTAAGATGCTTCTCAACTCAATTCTGACTACGCCCTGGTCCCAAAATTGTAAGATTGCTTCCTCAGTGTAATTTTGACTTAGATGCAAAAAATGGTGGAAATTATCATTTGTTAAAGTTACAAAAAAAAAAAATCAGCCATTTTGTCACTGACCCCGGATTGAGGAAAGTTAGAAGAATGTACGATTTCATGCTTCATCGTTCACACAAAATAAACAAAAAAAATAAAAAATAAAAAATTATAATATTCAATTTTAAACCTCTACCCCGAACATAAAAAATCATAAACTAAACCTCAACTCCATTCAAGTCTGATTTCTCACAGAATATCTCGATCAGCAATCAGTTTCCCTCCAATTCCCACATTAATACAAGCATAACTATCAACTCCCTAAAATTAAACAATTGTAGAACTGATACAAAATTAATTCATATAAACCTACAGAAAACGACAAAACAGAGCAAAATGTGACAGCAATTTAACGGCGATAGAAACAATAAAAAATAATAATAGCAAGAAAATAGAACAAGGAAGACAGTGGCAACTGACAAAGGCACAACCTTTGGTACATCTTCAGGCGAGACGGGAATGACCTCTGGAGCAGACCTCTTCGCAGTGATCGGCGGCGCGTTAATTCGAAACGCTTTTCGGCTCTTTCGTGGTCGGTGGCGATAGTATACTTTGGAAGCAAAACCTGGAGGATCGATCTTCTCGAGTTGGTTTTGGAGAGATC
>QLOD02000033.1:2040736-2051855 GCA_003260245.2 Sideroxylon spinosum
GATGTGTGGGATCACAAGGAGAGATAGAATTAGGAATGAGGAGATTAGGGGTAAAGTAGGAATAACACCAATCGAAGATAAAATGAAATAAAATCGTTTAAGATAGTTTAGCCATGTTAGAAAACGTCCAATAAAGGCACTGGTTAAAAGGTGTGAAAGCATGGAGATTGCCAGGAGTAGGAGAGGGAGAGGAAAACCTACGAGAAGTTGGAAAGAAACTATTAGACATGACCTTGTCTTTATGAATTTAACGGAGTATATGGCCCTCAACAGATTTGATTGGTATCGTCCAATTCATATAGCCGACCCCACCTAGTGGGAAAAGGTTTGATTTGGTTTGGTTTGTGTTCAGTAATTCACAAACTGCATCTTCCCAATGGTTAATTGTTAGGGATGGCTCAATGACTAGGCCAATTAGGCAACCGCCCAAGGCCCAAACAAAGAAGGCCCCGATATTTTAAATTTTTTTTAATTCATATTATTAATAATTTTGTTTGATGGACAACATAGGATAGGTTTCAAAAAAATGAGTGTCTTGTAATAACTTTAGGAAGCATAAACCCACGGTAAGATCTCCTATAATAACTTAAATTGAAGATAGAGGCCTACTTAGAGTTTTCACAAAAATCTCTTATAATAATTCTTAAAAGCCTATTTAATCTATCTATTATATCTCTATAAGAGGTTAAACTTAAGTGGGAGATTTTCAGGGATCTCCTACGGCAATTTCAAGGATTAACTTTACCTTATAAATAATTTGACACATAAATTTATGTCAGTTAAACCACAAGAAATATTTCTTTTTGAAAAACTTTTAAAGTTTGGAGATTTGTAACAAAAATAATTCTCATCAATAAAATCTCTTAACACTAAGAGCCCTAATCAAAATTTACACTGGGAATTAAAAAGAAAAAGTAATAGATAAATTATCGAATACAAAAACTTGATAAGCAATTGTGATCTCAAAAGAATAGAAGAATTGTCTTTAAATAAAGTTTTTTTGTTTATATTACTTTTACTAGAAAGGTCTGATTATCTACCTTGTCTTAGGCCCTTATTAAGATTAACTACCCCTGATAATTATCTTGTTCTTACCATTTGGCACTTAACTAATGGTTTAATGCATTTGCTACGGCATAGAATCATTGAGTCCCATTGTGGTGCATGCTACTTATAAGTGGAGTTATCTATTTATTTGTTTTTGTGTATTTCTGTCTTTCCTCGCACAGTACTTTTTATGGTTACTAGCTGCTTCAGTTAGGATAATAACAATTGTTTAAAATTAGAATGGCTTTGTTTTTGTTAGATTCGCATGTTGGATCTAGTGCTTAAGGTATCACCTGAAGATTCTAAGGAGCCTCAAACAGCTCGCATCCTTCTTTACAAGTTATTCTATGACCAAACTGATCAAGGGATGACTCAGTTCCTCTTGAACCAGATCAAATCATTTGATACTCACAAACAAGCCAAAAGGTTTTCCTCTTCCAAGTTAAAACTTGTTCATTATGCTTTTGTGATTATAAACTGTGTCATGTAACAGAAAATGAAAAATATGTGCTTTTTGTTAGAGCATTATAATATCTCATATCATCCTCAGAACAGATGAAGTGGTTTTAAATTAACATATATGATCATTTACATTTTAATAGGCAGAAAAGGAAACCTGCTTTATATTCATGGTGCTGGTCATTGGGCAAATCATGAAAATTTCCACTATTGATTCTGTTAGGGAAGCACCTTTCTGAATTAATCTGCTATGCCACCATCACCATAAATTTAGTTCTTTTACACTTAGTCTATGTACATACGTGTATATGTAAGGCTTTCAAAATTGGTGCACTTAGTTTTAGTTCTTTTTATGGCTTTCTTATAGGATATACGAACGTTTCACTGTATATGCTAGTTTTCTGCTTCACAATCTTGATTTATTTTCAAGTTCCATATTCAAGCAGCGTGGTCTATGTGGGTTATCTCGGTTAATTTAAAATGCTAATAACGGTGCACGTGAAGTTTAATGTATGATTGGAAAGTCCCCTTCAAGATGAAAGGAAGGTACTATAAGGTGGCAGTAAGACCAGCATTGTTATATGAATCAGAGTGTTGTGCAGTAAATCATAATTCTGTTAAGAAGATGGTAGTTGCTAAAATGAGAATACTAAGATGAATGTGTGGGATCATGAAAAGAGATAGGATTAGGAACAAGGAGATTAGGGGCAAAGTAGTAATAGTACCGATTGAAGATAAAATAAGAGAAAATCGATTAAGATAGTTTGGTCATGTTAGAAGGCGTCCAACGGAGGCACTGGTTAAAAAGTATGAAAGCATAGAGATAGCTAGGAGCAAGAGAGGGAGAGGGAGAGGGAGACCCAAGAGAAGTTGGAAAGAAACTATTAAATATAACCTTGCCTATATGGATCTAACAAATGACATAACCCTAAATAGATTTGATTGGCATCGTCAAATCTATATAGCCGGACCCCACCTAGTGGGAAAAGATTTGGCTTGTTTTTTATATAAACATACATTAATGAATAGATTCTTGTTTTGAAATTAGTCATTAATTTTGTTCAACACTTTCTAGAAGCAGGCCTCCCGTACTGTAGGAAGTCAATTGTTTCTACTTTCAATCTGTTTTTTTTTTTTTTGTTTTCTTATTTTATTTACTACTTGATTTCTCATAACTAATGGTGCATTAAGAGCACCAAGAGCAATATGCACGTCATCACAACGGGATTATTATAGAATTGTCTGTGTTTGTCCATGTAAATCTATTACTTGGATTAATGGGAGAAAATACAAAATTTTGACGTCATACCCTTATTGTACAAAGGTTACAAGCTAAATATCTATTCAGCACATGGAATGCCTGATTTCATACACAGTTCCCCATTAACTGATGATGGACAAATTTTACCATGTTGAGAAGCTTTTCTCAATATACTGGATAGAAGTGGAGATATCATTAGAGATCCTTGCATTTCTTTCTTGCCAAAGGTTATAAACCATGACTGCCCAAGTTAGTCTTCTAACAATGGAGGCAAAGTTTATCCCACTGAATTTACCCATGGCCCAATTAACTTATGCATCCATCTCTGCTTTGGCTTGGAGATTAGACAAAGTTGACACACCTCTGTCTGTACCTCAATTGAGTAATTACAGAGTAATGGTGATCTAGGCATTCATTCTCCAGTCCACACAAAATACGTGCAGCTTGGTTGGTAACCCCCACAAGCTACTCTCTCTTGTAATAAGTCTGGATTTTGATAGCTTGCCATAAGATGAAGCCATGTTAGGATATGTGCTTTGGGAACCACAATAGTTGGTGCCAAGGAACCTTAGGGTGGTGCTGTCTGATGGAGTTCCAAGTTTTTTCAGCTGAATATTGTTTATTGCAAGTGACTGTCCTGACAAATCTGTCTTCTAAACTAACATAATGTTGGACGGTTCTTAAGGATAATTTCCTGCAGCTCCCAGGCCACAAACATCTTCCATTGCGGATGATAGCTGAAACTGTGGCATCAGTTGGAATTCCTGCATCATAGGCAATGCATTGTCCAAATCAAAGCTTACCACCAAAAATAAAAATAAAATAAATAAAAAAAAACCCATTACTTGTGCATTCGAGAATATGCAGATAAAAATTGTTATGCTTTATGCCCGATTATTTGTCTTGCTGTTGATGTTATTTTGTAATTTGTCTGTGCCAGTGATCTTACCGATCTAGTGGAAATCATACATGTAGTTATACAACTCATGGAGAACCTTCAAGCACGAGGCACATTAAGGGTATGTCCTGTTGTACTTCTATTTTTATTGGTTGAAAATTCTACATAGGAACCTGTTTACTGTGTTTATAATTTTAACATATATTGTCTGCAATCAAATTAAATATAATTTAGGTCTGTGTGCCAAGTAGATGGTACTCTCTTAACCTAACTACAACGTTTTGTGGCTAGATACATGACGTACCATTTTTGCATCTTGATCTATATTGGGCTAATGAATTCCTAAAATGACAAATGGCTTGGAATTAGTGACCAGATTGTGTTTGTTGTTACTTGAAAGGATTTTCCTGATGTATATGTTGATCAGCAGTTATGCCTATCCTCAACGCCAGTCTACTGATGGTAATGAGTAATGCTTATGATTTGGCTGGGCGCCCTTTCAAAAGATTTCTGTCACTTGAGTTCTATCCTTTGCCCTTCGCTACCATTTAAAACATTTATCGACACTGTGTAGTTATGGTAAATTCACATTCATCACTTGGATATTGCATTCTACGTTGAATACAATGTTGTGATATTACTTGTGAGTAAATGAATATTTGTTTTTTCTGGTATGTTGAGTGAATGAATATTTTTTTTAATGACATGTGTTTTCTTTTGAACTTGTACATGCTATCTATTATTTTTGAACCATATTTGCATTAGTATATTTGTTTTGACTTCACAAAAATTGATACAGATTGCACATCAGAAGTTTATTTACATATCTACATAAATGTTCTATTTTCACCTCCCTTTTACTGGTTATGAGCTGTTATTCTCTAAATTTTAGGATTTACAAAGCCCTTTTTTTTTTCCCTGAACTTTTCTACAGAAGTGTGAAAATTTTCTTGTGGTCAGGTTTCTAGGAAGTCAAGGAAGAAAAGGGCAAAGAAAATGTTGAACGACAGTAGCAATCACATTGATCAACCCGTTGGAGATCAAGTCCCCCTTCAGGATGAGGTTGGTAGCCCTGATCATGAACAATTGACACATTCAAGCATGTTATCTGATGAGAAGTTAATGGCTCCGAGTTCTGATACGAAAGAGGAAGATGCTGTACCAAAGGTTGATAAGCCTAAAATGCACGAGTCAGAAACACCTAATCATGAAAAGAATCCACTAGAGATGAAAACTAAGGGGGCCAATGAAAAAGTTGATGATCTTTATGATGGAATTGGTAATTATTCTAGTGATGAGCAGTTAGCTGTGACTGATGAAGTTGATTTTAAGGTATCAACTTTGGTTTCCGCCCTTGCAAACACTGCCATTATTCAAAAATTGTGTTGGTTGCTGAAGTTTTATAGAAGCAATTCCACAAGTATAAACCACTACATCATATGCATGCTGCGGAAAATTTGTGATGATCTGGAGCTTTCTCCAATGCTATATCAGGTACAGAGGGGAAACAGTCTATCTTACTACCATTATTGCCAAGTTGTAATTGTTTGCATTTCATTTGAATGTCTTCTTGACAAATTTTGCAGTTATCACTCCTAAATACATTCTACAAAATCCTAGCTGAGCAGAAGTCAAATCCATGCAAGGAATACGAAAATATTGTTTTATTTCTGACAAGCTTCGTTAGGAGAATGCTAAGGAAACTGAAGGATCAACCTCTTCTTTTTGTGGAAGTGCTCTTCTGGAAGACACGTAAAGAATGCCATTACATCAACTGTGAATCTTTATTGCATGAAGTTGGAAACTTGAAGAGAGAGACCAAACAGTGGGGAAGTGTTTCTAAAGATGGAGAAATTGGTTCAAGTCAAGGGAAAGGATGGGTTCATAGAAGCATAGCAGATGCACTTGGCGATGATGAAGCTGACTTTGTTATCTCACATGGGATAGATAATGAGAAGTAAGACAATTATATAAGTATACAGTAATAAGCCTAACATCATTTATTGAGTCTTTTTTTTTTTTTTGTTCCTTCAAGTGATGGTATCCTTTTTGCCTTTTGATGAGCATGATTAACTTGCCTTTTTCATTGTAGGAGTCCTTATTGTGATTGGGAACTATGCTAGAATTTCAATTAGACCATGACCTCGCATATGTTGTACCAATTCCGCCTACAAATTATATGATCTGGAGCTATTAGAAGTCTGTGATTAGCATTTTTATGTTTGTGTATTTTTTTATTTTTTTTGAAAATCTTCAAAGCTTCCATTGATTGTATGGCATTTTGTAATCACGAAGGATTTGTAATTGCTTAATAACAGTGAAAAATTAAATGGGAATATTAATTTGTGAGATGATTTCTACATGTAATCTTAGGAGGGAGGATCCTTTCGAGGTCAAGAATCAGAAAGATTTGCAGAGAAGCGAGGGCAGTTGTGGGATAGTGAGGGAAAACATTACTTCATTTCCAAACAGGGGTTTTCAAGGGAAGCAAAATTCTGATAGGTGGGGTATTCATACTTACAGCACCTGCGAAAATGCTTTGTTACAATGTCACTTTTCCATACTTGGTTTAAACTTCCTTTCTGCTGTTGCAGTGAGGGACATTTTGAACACGAGTCTGAAGGGATATCTAAAAGAAGGAAAAGCCTTGTTCTCAATGACGATTTGGAAGTTAAACTCAAAGATTTATACGAGAAGTAAGTGTTGGTTCATGCATGCGTTTATATTACAAGAACTTGATAATGAAAGGCCCACTTAATTATAATACCTACATTTCAATTATGAAGGAATCAACGCTATTAAGGAGCTTTGATAATTATTTGACTGTATAATTGAAGTGATTGAGCAAATGCTATTTGAAATTCTAGATGAACTTTTCATAACGAAAGGACCTAGAGTTAATAGCATTAATACTGATGAGTTCATAAATGTGAAGTTCTTGGGCTATATTTCTACATGGTTGTTTGAGGTTTATTCCATTTTGTAACGTATTTTTCGGATATTATCTCTGTTAAAAACGATAACAATTCAAGGTACAAGAACAATCGGCATTGTAGTCGTCTCATTGCCGAAAGCCTTTATCCAGACCAAAATCTTTCACCAGTTCAGGTTTCTAACAAGCTTAGACAGTTTGGACTGAGAGTCCAACCAAAGAAACAGGTGCTTGAAGCTGGGACATTGTTAAATAATAACAATCTTCTTCCTAAGAACGAGCTGAAGGAAAGTTCTGCACTTAGGCAACCTCTATAAGTAGCATTTTGAACATATGCTTTTTGGATGTGGTGTTTCTTATACTATTCATCCAAGTTGTAGGGAGAGCATTTTGGCTGCAATACAGGCACTGCAGTGCTGTTTGAAATAGCAAAAGCATTGGTCGCTTTCAGGGGTCAGGTCCCTGGTTGATGACTTGAGCATTTTTTTTTTTGGGTAGTGAATCAACTAACCGTTTGCTTTACTTTCCAGACACACTAGGAAAAGAGTGCGTGCCTTCAGTGAAGATCAAGAGATGATGATAAAAACTTTATTTGAACAGTGAGTGCTTGATTAAATTCTTACAACACTCCTACATTTGATGTTGTCCAGACAATTTTCTGAAAGAAGTACATTATATAGGGGAAAAGACTGTACAAGTATCTCAGATGTACAAGTCAAGATTTTAATCATGATCCTAGTTGTTTGTTTTCTATAGGTTTAAGGATCATAAGAGGTGTAGCCACATGATTGCAAATGCACTTGATGCTGATGGCACATTCACAACAGCACAAATTTCACGCAAACTCAAGCAACTTGGCCTTCGTGTTCCTCGGCACAAGAGATCTGAAGCCAACTTGCATTTAAGGGATGAGGATCTTACTAGCTTTTCTGCAGAAGTTGGCGGAGACTCTGATGATGAGAAATTATTATCACTGAGAAAAAGGTACTTATCTGTACCTGCTTCAAAATATCCTTGTTTGTCTGCAACAGTTGGAGTATCGAAGTTTGCATCGTTTGGAACAATAGTTGGTATACAGGTGTTCAACATGGTGCTTTTTGAAAAATTCATAAGAACAAAATATGGGTCTTCGGGAATTATTCCCAGTTTGAAGACCTTGGAATAGTTGTTAAAGGGTGTTTCTCAGCCATTACAATGACAATTTCACTCCACATGGGTTTATGATTTCTGTGATTTGTAGGCTGCAATTCTTTTTTGATTGCCTTAACTTGTTCAATTTTCCTTGCATTGTGTCAACTCCAAAACACATCTCCACTGGCCCTCTCATTGTTCTAACTGTTACCTTAAGTCCATCTTAGCTGACTCTGTAACCCAATTTGTTGAATATCATTGTTACCTCTAAATTTCACAGACTACTTGATGGTTCTACCAAAATTTGTTGTTATTTATCAATGTTATGCTTCTCTAATTATGTGGGCAAGTCCATGCATGAATTTTTAAAGATTGCTTCATAGACCAAGGTAGCGAAAGGGGATCCTGGTATTACATTTTTTTTTGAAAGGTAGATCCTGGCATTACACCCCAAGAATTTATCACATTTTAGAAGTCTTCCTGTTCTGATGTGGCTTTTTAGTTTTTTCAGTTGGTTGATAGTTGAAAAAATAGTTAAAAATGGTTGATATACAATGTTATCCAGCTGTTTGCATTTGGTTTATGCTCTTGACACAAGTTACAAGGGTAGATTTCCCATGTTACCTGACTGTCATGGTGGAACTTCATGGATCTTTTGTATTTTAGGATAAAAGGGAAGAATATTGAAAGAGATATCAAGGAGGTGATTAACAATAATTTTGAAGGAAAATTGTCAGAAGGCAATTCCGATGATGAATTTCTGGGCTCTATTCTGAGGTAATTATGCTTTTTCTTTCTCAATATAGCATGACACAATGTGATTTTGCACTAGGGAAAGTTGAATATTGGGTCATTTTTATCTGTTCTGAAACATTGACAATCTGGTTTGACTTTTTGCTTTACTTTTTGTTTCTTTTACATTTCGCTGACAAACAGAAATTCATGATATCCTCCCAACTCTATTATGGTTTTATAATTGGCAGAGAACAAGTAGGCACAAGGTGCTAATAAATGCATCTGGTTGCAACATTTCCTTTTCACTTTGTGACCGAAAAATCTTGATTACATTGCTGATCCAAGTTTTGCAATATTTTCCAATGATAGATGCTAGAAAGATCCAAAAGAGGGGCCTGAAAGGCACACTTTTGACTGATGATACAATTGTATTAAAGTTATTTATATGTTTAGTTAAAATTTATTTGAGCCTTAACATGTCGTCCAAACTTAATTATGAGTTTGAAAATTATGTTCACCAGGATTATTAAGCATTTTATATGTAGAAATGGATGTCAATTCCATTATCTCATCATCGCAACCAAAGACAACCTGAGGCTTATTTGGTACCCTTTGGATTTATAGAGAAAAAAAAATAAAGTAAGAGATTCAGGATAACTTCTCTTCTTTGGTTGTGGTGGAAAATAGATAGAAAAAAGTATCGAATTTGAGAAATAAAAAAAATAATTTATTAAGAAATACTTTTCATTTACTTATATTTGAAAACCCAACCAAATAATATGAATTTGAAATTTTATTTTATTCATTTATTTATTCTTTTCCTTTCCTTTTTCTATAATTTTATTTCCCCCTCACCAAATCCTTGTTCAAACATGCCCTACGCATTTTGTTCCACTTTTGGGCTTTTACCTTCAGGCAAATTGTCCAGTGCACGTCAAATCTCACATCGAGTGGGAACCATTTAGTGCTTTCTTTTACTAGCTGTTATTTGTATATAACTAAACACGTCTTTTTACATAGAAATACTAGAAGACTGTTTCCAAAGACAGGCTGAAAACTTGGAAGCCATTTCAATCAAGAATTCCACAAGAGAAAATAACACTGGTTTCGGCAGAATACTCCAGTGATTACAGAAAAGTACATCACTTATCGGAAAACTTCCATTCTTGATGGGTAGCGTTGCTAGTCTTTCCTGTCTTACTAGCATTGGAGAAATAGACTTAGTACTTTGGTGAAAAATGAATTATTGTAAACCGAGGGTTTTTTAATAATAGATAGTGTAAATATTCCTGCTAATTATAATAAAATTAACGATTGCAAATCAAATGGTGGATTTTTATTTTATTTATATATATATATTGTTTTTTTTTTTTTTTTGATAATTTTTAACCGACCTTATAAATATAATAGTGAGTATCAACAAGGTTCCCGACTGTGCTTGTAGGAAACTGAACTTCATTTAGCACTGGAGTTGCTAAACTGATTAATTGATAGCTCTTAATGTCATTTTGATCAGTCAACAAATTTTCGTTCTTTAAGTTAATGATAATACTAATAATTTTATTTTATTTTTTATTTTTGCTTTCAGGAATGGAAATGAACAACCCACTGGAATGGAAGTTGCTGAATTTGATGATGCTGCCAACGCAGAAGCTGGAGCAAGTAACACCAACAATGAAAAGCAAGTAGACGCTACATTAGTTGACGATGAAAATCATTTGCAACATCAGCAACTGCATGATGAGCTCGTTGATCAGTTGTCAGATTTTGGAGATGATGAGGCTCCTGTTGCATCCCAAAAAGGTGCTGTAGTAAGAAGGAAGATGAGGATGGTAATTGAACCTGAGGATGATGAATAAGATTATAGCCAAGATTAGTGTCCCATCATCCTCCGCAAGCCATCAACCAACACAACTAATTTATCTCTTCTGGTTTGGATACGATCAAATATGATATGGAAGTTGTCCAAAGAAGAAAAAGGCAAACAGCTTTGATCCCCTACAATGAGAAGTGTTACATTGTGTTGATTTGTATACAGAGTGTTGCTATCGACTGCCGTCTTAATTTTCATGTGAGTAATGCATAAGGAATAAAATATTTCACTCATTTTTTGTAACTTGCAAGGGACAATGGTAACTCTGCTAGCGTTACAATTACATAGTTCACCAAGAAAAGAAATGAGAATGGAACTACCTGTATTCTTTTCATTTCTTGGTAGTGGGCTGTCTATTGTCCCAAGTCATTCTATATAAAATATATCTGATATAAATGTGTATTTCCCTATAACATCTAATTTAATTCATTTGTTCCTTGCTAAACAAAAAGAATTATGTTGGTCGGTTAAGTATTAGCTTCTTCTGTTATCTAGGTGACATTGTGGAATAACTGCATGTAGCATGGGAATGGGAAGATGGATGACTGGTGATGGTGAAGGAGCTGTAGTGATTAAACTCCCTCTTCATGGCTTTGTACACATGATCCAACCCCTCTTCAATCAACTCCAAAACTGTCTGTGGCATGGGGGGTGTGTTGATCTCAACAGATCCTTCCAGCATCTTCACCACTTCCCCCATTGAAGGTCTCATTGAAACCTCATCTTGGACGCACCAAAAGGCTACTTTCAGAGCTCTCGTTAGTTCTTCCTCTTCTACTGCTC
>QLOD02000033.1:2091932-2131837 GCA_003260245.2 Sideroxylon spinosum
AATTCGAAATTGAGTTCGAATTTTTATATAAACTTAAACTCAGAATTTAAATTCGAAATCAATTAGATGATTGGATATAAAATTGCAAGCTACAGCTCTAGTATCTACGCAGCCCACTCCCCATCATAAGCCCTTTAATAGTGAAGCTTATGTTCAATGTAATTATTTAGACGCTTTTGGTGTAATAAAAAATTAAGATAAAATAAAATAATTTATAGAATTCATAATCTGTGCACTGAGATAAAAAATAAATTATTCTTAGAGATTTTTCAAAATTTTTCGACGTAAAAAACAGACCCTTAGTGATATACTGGGCCAAAATTCTGTTCGTATTGGAAGACTCGTCAATGTAAGATGACTAATCAGGCCTAGTGTCGCAGAAAGCCCATGAATGATCATACATGCTCAGCGCCCCTCAAGAGTAGGCCCCATTGGCCCACAACGGATCACAAATATGGGAGGGGAAGAACGAACCCATATGAAAATAAATTACCGCTGACCGTATTTCTTTTTAAATAAATAGATAAATTTTAATAAGAATTAAATAAATATTAGTAATACTTCACAAAAACACGATAATTAATTTTAAATTTCAAAATAAGTATTTAATACAATATTTTTTTTCATTTAATATTCGATGAGTGTCAAAATAATATGACATGAAAACGTGACAACTAACTTTTATTTTTTGAAAAAAAAAATTAATAAAACCGTTTTGGGGGTCGGAAACTTGTTAATAGAGGGTTCGATGAGAAGATAGCAAGTATTCGCTAATTTTACATGTTTAATATTTTATTTTTATTTTGACGCAATTAAAATTAAATAAATAAAGTGGAAATATTCAATTGATAACTTATCAAGGAGTAAAATTTTTGTTATTTGATGTATTTGTGTTGTATACCTAATTTTACTTGTATATTTTAATTATATATATAAATAATAAAATTATATTTTAATGTATTCGTACCATGTCTGGGGCAATGTATCAGGTTTGAAAATATTTTTATTTAGTCTAGCAAAATCTACCAACTTTTATCAGTTTATTTTTATTTTTATTTGTTTTTTTCAATTAAAATTTACCATACCACTTTTATATCGACTTTTAATTTTTTTCGTCATCCAAACACTAAAATAATTAATCTCAATCACTAAAGTATATGAACTGATTTAGATGGGTCCCAATAATTTGGTAGCAGTGTCCTCCCTTAGTTGTGACTTGGTAGTTCATGCCAGTGATGGGAGGAATTAACTTGTTTTTACCAATACTTAATTGGTTCAGTCCTAGTCTTCAAGCATTACTACCATGCTCACCAAAACAAAATAATTATGTTATTATAATAGTCTTTTTCAATCAAATCCCTTGCCATGAGGTTAGCTTCAATTCGTATAGTAGAAGTAGATGGCCATATTTGACCCTCAGGTGACAAAAACACCAGACTAATTTAAGCAGATGGAAGCTTGGATAGGGAGCTGCAGAATAATCAAAGTAATTAAATTAAGCTCTTTTCTTATACCCTTTTTTAATAATAATAATAATAATAATAATAATAATAATAATAATAATAATAACCTCGTGGATTGTTTATCTGAGATATGAAATTTAAGGTGATCGCTTAACCGATCAAAAAGTAGAGGAAGGTCACATGATCTTATTTTGCATATAAGATCCAAAAACCTCTGAAAAATCTTAATGGTGAAGAATGGTCATTCCTTGCTGTTTAGGAATTCTGGGCTTTCATGTGCCACTACTTCATCTAAGAAATATACTTGATGTCAAACTAGCTTTAGACCATTGTTTTTTTTTTTTTTTTTTTTTAAATTTAAATATATAGAATAAGTTAGTTGTTTGCAGCATAGCTGCCTTCCTTTTGACAAACCAAAATGAACCTGTCTATATTCTACTTTTGTTTTAGGTAATTTGATCAAGCATAACCTTCTTATATTTTATCCAAACTAGACATGTTCTCGTTAGCGAGTTCAGAATTTTTATCAATAGAATGTTCTATCACAAACCGATACTGGTATCCTTGTTCTTGATGCAAATCATGACACCACTCATGTTAGGTTTTAGCTTTTTGTTTTTACTTATCTGGTGGTCAGGTTCATATTTTTACTTTTCTGCTTTACAGAATGTTAGACAGTAAAGTATAATCATATTCAGAAAATGGCAGTTACGGAGATGAGAATGCTAAGATGGATGTGTGGTATCACAATGAGAGATAGGATTAAGAACGAGGAGATTAGGGACAAAATAGGAATAGCACCAATTGATGATAAAATAAGAGAAAATCGTTTGAGATGGTTCGGTCATGATAGAAGACGTCCAATGGAGGCACTGGTTAAAAGATGTGAAAACATGGAGATTGTTAGAAGTAAGAGAGGGAAAGGGAGACCTAAGAGAAATTGGAAAGAAATTATTAGACATGACCTTATCTCTATGAATCTAACGGAGGTCATGACCCTCAACAGATTTGATTGGTATCGTCAAATCCATATAACCAATCCCACCTAATAGAAAAAGTTTTAGTTTGGTTTGATTTGGTGATCAGGTTCATGCTCATCTCCCATTTATTGTATAATAATGAGTTACCATTTTTCACTTTCTTTTTAGTTCTTTTTGACTTTTATTCTTAGAATGTGGTAAGTCACCACACCTCCATTTCTTTCATTTATTAATATGTTTTTACTGAAGGTCATATTTATATCTCTTTTTTATTGTATTATTTTTATTTAATTAATAAACACGTAAGAGTTCATGCTTAACCCTATTCTCGCAAAGGAGGCTTTACATGGAAAAAAAAAAAAAAAAAAAAAAAGCTTTCTTATATTTTATCCCGATCTCATATTAATTAATTTAAAAGTTTTAGGAAAAAAAAAAGTGAACAAGTTAAAGTAGACAAATTTCTTTGATACACATGTGCGTGTGAGAGAAATATATACATAATGCCACCGCACTATATACAATAATAGAGCTGCCAATCAGAAATCCCAGAGAGGATTCCAAGTTGGCCACACTCAGAAACATGCATGGTCCCCTTACTTGAGGCGGCATATACATATATATATATATATAATATTAGACAAAAAGCAGCTCCTGGAATATGGGTTTTAAAAGGTACTTGCATCATTAATTTCGTTTGTCGAGTACTTATTTCATTGATTTCACTTTCCCCATTCACTGATGTTGCTTTTTGTTAAGAGAGAACTTTACAGCAAATTAGAGTGTCGGTTCTTGTCTGCAGTGACATGGATCATGAGTTGGAAATGTTAGGTCCAGAAAAAAAAGGCTGTAAATTTAGGCAACGTTTCATCCATTGCATGTGCCACGTACCCAAGAAAAGTCGCATCTACTTGTGCAAATGTACTCTCCTACTAGAAAAACCCTACCGAATGATGCAAAAAGAATGTCGTGGCTACGATAAACCTATAGAAGGAGGCCAGTTTTTTGAAAAAATTTTAGAAGTACAATAATGCAAGTCAGTTCGTGTAATTAGTGAATATAAAAATATAATTTTTAGATAAATAACTGTTTTAAGCTAGAAAAAAAATAATAAGATAAACACAAAAAAAAATTATGTGAATTAGGGTAAAAATAATAAAAATTAAGTGTAATTTTTACAAAATCTTATAATTTTTCAAGTGAATTGGGATAAAAATTTTTGAATCTATCGTTAAATGATACTTCAAAGTTACTCGTATTGATTATTTTGAATTTTGTTACAAAACTCCCTTTCAGGACAATCATAATAAGAAGGTGTTTGATTGGTTAAAATCAATCAAAATTTATTTATTTTTATCGATTTTTTATACTATCATTCAATTAAATTTCATCACATATCATTTTTATATTAAATTCTTACACTTTTACTGTATATTTTAGCCAACCAAACACATCTTAGGAAGTAATGGCTATGAAATTGTAGAAAATTTAGCAACAACAGCAAAAAGGTCCGAAGTTGGTAGCTTGAAGATGTGCTTTATGATGTGGTGTCAAATCTCTAGTGACTCATACCCCATGCGAAATGGAGAATATGAATGCATGCATATATCAGCTTTAAGTCAAAAGTAGGTTTTTTGATGCTTTACGAAAATTAATATATATATATATATATATATATATATATATATATATACCCTTTCTTCTTAATTTCCTTATGGTTGCCCCGCAAAGTTGTCAGCTCATCAATAAATCTAGGTTAGGTGCACAACGGAGAAAAATATGCATATACAACCAGTGAACGATCTCGTAACCAGCTAGCTGGGGAATGTACATGCTGTCTGTTTTCTCTTTACATCAATTAATGTTGTCTGTAGATATGGAATGTCGACCAATGATCCATTTTGGCTGAGAAATTGATAAAAAATAATAATAATAAATAAATCAAATAAAATTTGAAAGAAATAAAATCTTGGAAAAGGAAAAAAGTTGGATAATTTTAATCAAGTCATGACTCACGAGTTCAGTTTGATTGTACCACATTTGTTTAATAAATTATATTTAAAAAAAATACAAAGTTATATTTAAATAGTATTTTCTTAATAAATTACAACTTTATTAGTAAATTAGTTATTTTCTAAATATCATTAATTAAAAGTTTTAATTTTAACTTTATTGATTACCAAACGTAGCATAATACTATTCAATTAATATAAAAACGTTTATCATAATTTTTATTTATTAAAACAATCAATTTTGCATCAATCGCTATCAAATAACTTATGCACAAAATTCTGAATAAAAATTAATTTTTTTGGCATATTACCAAATGTTCTAAACTAATTTTTTTTTTTTAACCATAAAGGTACAACTTTTTTTCAGTTAGAATTTCAGCTTAAATTCCGTGAGCTTCTAAATTTTTTTTTGGGCATATTACCAAATGTTCTAAACCACCACTTGACACTGCAATTTAACCCATGGCTTTATATGCATACACCACACTTCATTTCGTGTTTGGTCTGAACATGCATGCACCGATGGTACTTGTGCAAAATGCAGGTGGATTAGCCACATAGCTTGGATACATAGGTGCTGTTTAGATAATAAAAAAAAATATCAAATTTCATCGTATCGCTTTTATATTAATTTTTTCTAATTTTTTTTTATTTTTACAATTAAGCACCATTTGATGTGTTAAAAAACAACAACAACTTCTGAAAAATCTTTAAAATTCTTTGTTACATTTTGTTTATCTTGTATTTTGTGACATCTCTATAAATTTCTATGTACATCTATTTATTTCAACAAATTTTTACAAATCTCAATACATTTTTTTTACAAACTTTAGTAATTTTTTAACATATTTCAATAGATTTGACATAAATTCATGAGAACGGACCGAAAAACTATTCTCATGGTTTCTTTTTTCAAACGCAGAAGTCAAAAAATTTAACAGTTTTCAAAAAAATTTTGACATAAATCCGTGGAAATTGATCGAAAAAATTGTTACAACGGTTTTTTTTCCAACTTTTAACCATAAAAACCCAAAATTTATATTATTCGTCTCAAAAAAATATAGTTTGGGTTAGACTTATCAAACTTCAAAGGTTACTCCAAATCATAATTTCTCTTATTATTTTTTATTTCTTACCACTTCAAATGAAGCCTAAAACTTCTCTTCAGTAGTCATGCATAAACATATAAAGTAGGAAAAAAGTTGTCAAAAGCCAATACGATGACTTCTAAAGATTTTTTTTTACTATTCATCTTGAAAAACCGTGATTTGAATTAAACACGTCAAACGTTAAAAGTTACTCCAAATCTATTTTTTCTTATTAGTTTTTATTTTTTACCATTTTGAACGCAGCCTAAAACATCCCTACAGTAGTCATGCATAAACGTACAAAGTAGGAAAAGAGTTGTCAAAAGTCAATATGGTGACTTCAAAAGCATTAAGCATGCATACATGGATGGGTAATTTTTACAGAGAAGAACTCACTGGTTTTATGACTTTGAAAGTACGATCAATGTCAAAAAAACCATAACAAAGATACGTGTATTGTTGTAAATACATGTGTGCGTGAAATGTGAATGTTTTAACGATGTCAAGGGCATTAAAGGAATATTGACAAGTAAATTAAGCCATCTGATCAGATCAGATGCATGCAGGGTACACGTATGGTGCGTTGATTTTTCTTAAAAGTACTTGAAAAATTTTGAAAATATTTAAGAATTATTTATTTTTTATTATACTGTACGAATTACGAATTCATAATTAATCTCATTTTTTATTATTCCAAACGCATTTATAATATACTATAAAATGAAATGAAGAAATTGAATGTCTTATTGACAACAAGGACCATGTAAGAGTGTGTGACCCGAAATTTAATTTTGCCTCAACTCGAAGAGCTCGCAGTACGATTTTAAAATGAGAATTTTTTAGTATTTTGTGGTAGTATCCTGGAGCCAACCACTGAGTCCGCAGGAGTGCGGGGGCTCCACCCCTCCAATACGGACCGATTGACACATCTAGAGTCTTGTTCGCCGAATATGTATTTTGGAATTAGGGTTTTTTTTATAACATAATCTTTTTTGTACTGTATAACTGATTTTTCTTTATTTTTATACCAACGTCTTGATATAGTAAAATTTTTCTTTTCTACTCATAATTTTTTTTCCATCTTGAATTTTCACGTGTGTAATTTTTCTTCTTTTTGTTTTTTTATTGTTACTTAATTGCGTGAATTTCTAACAGACCACCCTGGAGCAACCGTGTTTGGTACATGAATATAATTACTGGCTATAAGCTAGCTTCCTTGTAAAAAAAAAAAAAAAAACCTAGTACGTGGCTTGTGATACTAGTAATAAAGCAGTGTTGGAAAGTATGGTGTGGTATTGCGTGTAACCCACAAATCATATTGTTCCGCAAGCGTTAAAATGCAGGGCATGTGCTGCTGAGTTGGACGAGAGAAAGATGCACGCAACTCAGCAAAATTTTTGTTCGAAATTAGTTGGTGTGAGATATATGATTTTTTTTTTCTTTCAAATTAGTCGAGGTTAACTATATGAATTCTTTTTTTTTTCTATTCATTTTTATTATAAATGATATTTTTTTAATAACATATGAAATTAACATCTTTAATTTTCCACAACAATTTCAATTCACGTAATCTTTGGTTTAGCTTTTCTCTATCTCTATCTCTACTAGTTCTTCTAACTTAAAAAAAAAAATTCCAATTTAATGGAATATTTTATAAGCCGATACGATAAATTTAAAATTTTTAATCAAAATTATTTTATTGTATTATAAATTAATTACTTTTTTCAATATAAAAAAAGTCACTCAATATATCATGATAACTAACGTTTTTTGAATTTTATATCTTTCTTTATATGAATTTTTTATCAAAATTTTATTTTATTTTTTATTTTTGTACCTTTTAGACTTTTTTTAAAATTTTATTTTTCTAAAAAATTGTGAATAACAGATATACTTAAAATCTGTTAAAAGTGATAGGAAAATCTAAATAAAAAAAAGGCAAATATTAACAAGTGCAAGAAGCATCTATTAAGGATCAATGGAAATATATCGTGTAATTTGGGGTGGCAAAATAGGTTAGTTTGGCAAATTGGTGATAGGTTTAAACGGATTGAAAGTTAAATTAATGCAACCTAAACTCGCCCATTTAATAAATGGGTTGAGTATGAGTGCATTAGATATGAGTTAGTACAAACCTATAAACTTGTATCTAACCCATTTACTTATGAGTTAATTTTAAAAAAAAATCAAAAATTTATTTCGTAAAGTTATATATAGTTTTAGCTCCCTCGAATTTTTTGATGTTGAATATTGCTTCCCAGACAATACACTATCTTACCCTTCACCTCCTTACGCTTAGGGTCTCCCAATCACAAGCACTATCATATAAATTCTTCTTTATAAGACATGGTAATAGTGAAATGAGTTTCATGAAATTTACAATCAATTTGTATTACTTAGCATTTTCATAGATTTCTTTACTAGTATTTGTAGCATGAACTCCATTGGTTAGAGAATATATTTGTTTTTTTTTTGGATGAAAATGTGTTGATAGAGGTATATATATATATAATTCATTTCAATTAATGTGCATATTTTTTTATTTATTTTAATCTTTAGTCAAATAAGATATTGCTTATTTACTCTGCATAATCAAAAAAATAAAAATATATTTCAAATTTCTTTCACATTTTTTTTATTGGTTTTTCCATCATTTTGTCAATCATTTTCCTATTCTCCAATCCAAACAGAGCCTCCGCACAACTCTCGCTTTGAGTTTCACTTATTGAAATCATATCATCTGTTTGTTTTTGCTTTTGTCTCATTTCCTCGCTTGTGTTTAGGGCTTGAAGAGGAGAGAGATAATGGATGTTTTAATGGGTTCTGATTAACAACCCCATTACACCCATTTATAAATGAATATTTTATAAATCTTCCAATAACAATCCAATTAGTAAATTAACAGGACCTAAACTCATTTATTATGGTTTAATTGGACAAACCGATGGATATGGGTTAATTTTGCCACCCCTATATGTAATAATATTTCATACTTTTCTAATGCGCGGCTCCATCAAAACGTGAAATACATATTGTTACGTGATATATATTTATGGATCTTTAATAAATATTCTGAATATTCGTTAACACACTCATAAAAAAAAAAAAAAAAATTTAAACTTCTTTTTGTGCTGCTAATTAAACAAAGCCGAAATACTCCAGCTTCATGGGATATACATTCTTCATGCTCATGCCCTCAATGTTCAATGGTTCCTCTTCTTTACTTTTTTTTAAGGGTGAAGTACTGTGACCGAAAAGTCTGGAAGGCCTTGAAAGCCATAACTTTTAGGTTAGGTATTTGCCTTTTACAAATGACCCATGAAACCAAAAAATCTCCCACATTCAAACATGTGGGCAATCGGGATAGCATCGACCCCTACCCACACACACACACCCAAACAAAGTTGAAAAAGAAGTGTTTAGACAGAAGCATCCATCCATCCAGTTAGAGACTGCCTTAACATCTTGTGGGCTGTCAACAAACACATCCGATGATATGTTTTTTTTTCAGTCTCCATTTTGTTTGTAGAGCACTTGTGATGTGAATGGAAGCTTTCCTCTGCTTGTACTTTACTTGTGATGACACCTAGAATCGAGCCAAATGTTATCCTCTTCTTTGCTTTTCTTTCTTTTTTTTTCAAGCTTTTCTTGATGAAAGTTTGACTCTGTTGATTTTTACCAAGAACCCGTTACCTATAAATCTAATTGGGTAATTACATTTTAATTCCTTAATCTCAATTTTAATTACTAACAAGGTTAAGTAATTAAAACAGTTCGGTGTTAATGTTACAAACTTACTTGTTTGCTAAAATAAAATATGAATAATCATTCACATTTAACGTCAATTCAAATTTAAGAGATATTGACGTTGAAAATAAGAATATTTAAACACACAATAATTATATAATTTTAATAAGGTAATGGAATAAATTCTAAATAATTTTTAATTTTAAAATCTGTTGACTACCTCTGTTAACTAATTAAAAATTCCCACTACATGATAACTAATTATAATGCTTGCAAAATTAAACACTAACTTTGAAATAAAATAATAATAATAAAAATAATAAGATAATAATAATTGTAAAGTTGGTTTGATATATGTATATCATTCCATAGATGTTCGCACTTCATTTAAAATTTATATATGGAAGCAGCGTAATTATTAGTCGACTAAACATATTGGACCCAAACAATGCTTTTTTCCCTTGCTTAAAGTCCAAACCTTGCTACAGATAGCAATCAACAATTAAGGTTCCATTTGACTACTTATAATTGGTAGCTCAGTTACGAGTTATTAATTTTTTGGATTTTTTTAAAATTATCAAAGTTATCCTCTTATATTTTAATCTTTCTTCAAATCTTTAAAGATAAAAATATCAAATTAACAAAAAGTTAAAAAACTAACTTTTTTTCCATTTCTAAATATAAAAATCTGACTTTTTAGTAGCTAATTATTAACCAACTATAAAAAAACTAATTTTTTTCCTTCCCAAATGGAGGCTAAAACCACGTAGCCTTTATCTTATTTTATTTGCTATTTACAGTTAAAATATTGCTATTATTGCATGTGTGCTTATTTTATACATATTCTATTTGCATTAATTGTCCCCCAAGAAAAACAGAACTTTTTTCAATTTTACTTTCACCTTTAACATAAAGTTATCTAAAAATATTAGATATACTATATAAATTTAAAAAATAAAAATAAGAGAGAGATTGGGGTTGCTCCCACTCTAATTTGAGGTTGGACTCATATTTATGTGTATATATATGGCAGCCTCTATTTTTTCCACATCAGAAGAGTGATTTTAAGACCTTTTAATTGCGTGTCAAGTATAAAAGTACATTTAAAAAAAAAAAGTTGGAAAACACGTGGGCAAGACCGAAAAAAAGTTGCTCACCGAAAAAAAGAAAAAAAGGGGGACGAAAGATGAAGAAGAAGACGAGCCTTGGGCCGATTACGTAAAGTTAATGACAAAAAAAATTAATTAATAAGGTGGTATTTGGTTTAATTTTTGTTTTCTGTTTTCGTTTTATATATTAAAAGTTTCAAAACAAGAAAACAGAAAATACTCCGTTTTCTTTATTTTAAGATTTTCCTTGTTTTGAATTGAAAACACTCAAAACGATTTTTTGTCATTTTTTATTTCATGTGTAAATTCATTTTCTGTTTTCAAAAACAAATTTTAAAAATACAGATAGTCAAATGCATTTGATTCGTTTTCCTTATTTTCAAAAGTTTAAAATAGAAAATAAAATAAAAAAAAAAAATAGAAAATAAAAACACAAAACCATAAACACAAAAACAAAACAAATAAGGCCTAGTTTGAAATTAGTGACTGTTTAATTTGAAGCCTAATTTTTATAATTTTTTTAAAAAATTTTTTAAATTCTTATCACTTTTTTTTGTCATTCTTATTTTTTATACATTTATTTTAAAATTCTAAATTTCACTAATATGTACTAATTTTTAAACACTTTTGCCCACTTTACCAATTGTTGTGAATTTTCACCCATTCCTATTAACTTTTTTTTTTTAAAACTAAAACCGATTGAACGGATAAATAAGACCACGTTTAAATGAGTTATATTAAAAAAATTTAATTTGTCTTCCAAATACTAAAATATAACTAATGCATCAATTTTTTTTTAATTTTTTAAATGCCCCTAAATTATTTAACATAGGTAATGGCGAATTCTAGTTATTAACCGTTGGATCAATTTGGAGTGGTAGGAAAATTACGATTTTTTCCGTTATTAAAATAAACAAAATTGAAAAAATAGGACATCAAAGAAGCATTCACGTAATAAACTAATCTAAGTCAAATCAAACTAAGCATTTTCTCATTAGATGAAGTCGGCTATATAGATTTAACAACGTTAATTAAATCTGTTCAAGGCATGGAGATAATGTTATATTTAATAATTTCTTTTCAACTTCTCTTAGCTCTTCCTCACATTCTCCTACTTCACAATCTCTATATTTTCACACCTTTTAACCGGTTGCTTCCAATGGACTCTTTCTAATATAGCTAAACCATCTTAAACGATTTTCTCTCATTTTATCTGCAATCGGTGCTATTTCTATATTGTCCCTGATCTCTTCGTTTCTAATCATATCTCTCCTTGTGATCCTGCATATCTATTTTAGCATTCTCATTTCTGTAATTGCCATTTTCTGAACATAATTATATTTTATTGTTCAACACTCTAATCCATATAGCAATGTTAGTTTTACCGTAGCCTTATAATACTTTCCTTTCATCTTGAGAGGGATTTTTCGACCACACAAGACCTCCAAAACACTTTTCCGTTTGGTCCACACAACCTGAATTCTATAGCTTATATTAGTATCAATTCCTCCATCCTATTGTACCACAGATTCAAGGTACCTAAAGTTTTTTTTTCTCTATAATCTTATGTGTGTCCAAACTTACTTCTATGCCACCGATTGTCTTATTTTTTATTTATTTTTATTTTTTTCTAGCTTCACAATGGAGAAAAAAAAAAATAAATAAGAAACAAACAAAAATTGCAGGTTCAAAATCACGATCTATTATTTAACGGTGTACAAGTAGGGCAGATATACGACGGTTCAGCAGGCCATTGATAAAGAAAGGTGTCAACTGTCAAATCAAGGTGGTATCCACCGGAGCATAACCGTTTCTGTCGTGACACGTTCGTGCCCGTTCAACCCGGAATTTTTCCCCAAAAAAAAGGGAAAATAAAAATTTTCGGTAATATTATTGATGGTGTTTGATTTGTTAAAAAAATAAAAAAAAATTAGTAAAAAATGATACATAAAAAAATTTATTTTGAAAAAAATTAAAAATTAATAAAAATTAAAAATTTTACTAGTTTTTTAATTTTTATTGTTATGATGATAATACCGTTATTATTTTATTATATAAAAATAAAATAATTTTTATTAAGTTAAAATCATATTATAAATTACTTATTAAAAATAAAAAACCATACACATTTTAAATAATATAACATTATATAATATTATTAAAAATATAAATTTTATGAATTTTATATCAAATAATATTATATATAAACATTATTGTTATCTTATTTAATTAATATTTTTGTTCTTATCTTTGTTAACGATATTGTATTAGTCAAAAATAAATATCTTCTTAAACATCCATATCACAATAATGTCAATTTGTTCACAAAATTTACCTGTTCAAAAGCTACTAATTAAGGAAGGAAAAAAAAAAAAAAGTTACCACAGGCTAATACAACAATAAAGTTTCCATCAATAATATTGTTTCAAAAATAGTAGTTGTTTTGTCTTTTATTTATTTATTTATTTATTTTTTAACTACTATTAATATTTGATAGAGATCTGATGTCGATCGGCCAACTAACTCAATTATGTTATGGTTAATTCTTTTACGTAATTCATAAATAAATAGTGTATATAAGTATGCAATTAAAGTCAATGTACATTCTAAAAAAAAATTTAAATGCTTAAGCATTATTAGAATTCAAAAATAATAAGATCGACCCCTATATTGATGTACAAGGTGAAACACTAAATTTTTCTTTTTCTTTTTCTATTTTTTTATTTTACGAAAATATTTGAGAATTATTAGTTTCTTCTTTTACAATTAGAATTAATTGTTAACTTCGTTTATAGTAAAGAGAAAATTAATATTTTAAAATCACTAAGACTGGTTTGGTAACATTTATATTTACTATGTTTTTGTCTGGCTTGGTAACATTTATATTTATTATGTTTTTGTTTATCTTTAGAGATCAAAAATTTGTTCATTAAACTTTTTTTTTTCCAAAAAAATAAAAATATAAACAAAAAATATATAGAAAAAGTGTTTTCACTATTTTTTTCTTTTATAAACATTTTGCCAGTTTTAACTTTTTTTTTCTATTTTTGTTATATCGTATTAAAAATAATTACTTTATTGAAGAAATTAAACTAAAATTATTTTTAATAAATAATATCTAAATTAATATATAACATATTTTTGATTTTAATAAATAATATAATAAAATAAATTATTTAATTAACATGAAAATATTTTATTAAATAATTTTTAATCAATCTAATTATTATTAAATATATTTTATTAAATTATTTAAATTATTATTAAAAGTATTTTATTTAGTTATTTTAATAGACACAATTAAATTGTCATTAGTTATAGAATCAATCTTTTTCCGAACATTGTATAAGAGAATTGAAAAAAAAAAAAAAAAAAGAATTTGATGGCGATGAGCCGGAGGGATGCTTTAAAGATTTAACCAAAGAACCATGGAAGGATGGAAAATAAATTAAATTTGATAAAATAATAATTTAGGACAAGGAGGGAAAAGGCGCGAAAGCAGCTTTACTGCAACCGACTCGCAGTAAAAGCTGCTTTCTTCCGTAAGTCAAAAAGTCAACAGAGGAATTTCTTTGCTTTTTCCTTCTGAATTCTTTTGCTTCCCCACAATATATATACATATATACACGCTCACGCCTATATATATATGTATATGGGGGGAGAGAGAGATATTAACCAGAAACGCAGCAAGCACGCTCCTTTTTGCCTGTCAAAAATAAAGAATCTACCAACGTCTTATCTTATTCGGCGAAACGCATTTCTCGTGTCCAAATTCGATTTCTTCCAACAAATTCGCTGCCTTCTTCGTACGATTCTGTCCTTCTCTTCCATACCCATTTGTATATGCAACATAACATTGACATATAATTAATATTTTTGTGCTATACATATAATAATCCTCAACTTTTCTCCTTATTTGTTTCATTTGATCAATCATTTTTCTGGGGTTAAGCATTATATGTGATAAATTTTGGTGTGTGTTTCTTTTGTTTCAATTTTGCAAGAACGAATATTTGGGTATTGTAAAGTTGTTGAATGATTAACGGAATGAGATTAGAAAGTGGTGTAGATCCCGGGTAGAAAATGAGAAAGATTGGGTTTTTCTGAGTTCAGGAAGGAAAAGGGTGATGGAGCAGAAGCACTTTCTGTTATCGGCATTGAGCGTGGGGGTTGGGGTGGGGCTAGGATTGGCCTCCGGTCAGAGAGCAAGCAAATGGGCAGGTTGTAATTCCTCCGCCGACGGCATTACCGGCGAGCAGATTGAGAAGGAGCTTCTGAGACTTGTCATCGACGGCAAGGAAAGCAAGGTCACCTTTGATGAGTTTCCTTATTACCTCAGGTAAAAAGGGAAGGCTCGAGTCTTTTTGAGTTGTTATGTTAAAATGATTGATTCATCATAATTTACGTGTAATTAATGTATTTTTTGGTAGCCATAATTAGTGTATTGGAAACTGGATGATTATATTGAGGAGTACATAGCCTTATATCAATGATTTTGTTTTGATATAGATTATTATCACCAGGATACGGCTCCTGTGGTGATGATCATTGCCTTCACATGTTTTTGAGACCTTGAATTTCTTAATGATTTTCTGCACCGAGTTCCTCCTCCCTCCCCCCTAGAAATATTAACTTTATGTTGCCTACTGTTAAAATTTATGAATATGTACGGTTAGAAAGATTAACATCAAGGCTAGTTTTTCTATTGGAAAACCTAAATCTATTTCCTTTTGTCTACCAGTTTCATATTCTGCATTCACACTGCTTGTTTCTTTTCTTTTCTTTTTTAATGAATATTTCATGTAATAATAATTGGAAGATATCTTATAATAATTTCTAAAACTGTGTAACATGCTCTGTCACCAACTGTATGTATATAATTGTGCTTATTTGTTGTGGGTCTCTAATTTTAATGCATAGAGATCCATAAAAGAATATTTCTTGGTTTCATATTATAATCATTGTTTTTTTTTTTTTTTTCATTTCTTTGGTGGCAGTGAGCGGACACGGGTGTTACTGACTAGTGCAGCTTATGTGCATTTGAAGCACCTAGAAGTTTCCAAGTACACCCGAAATCTCTCCCCGGCAAGTAGTGCTATATTGCTCTCGGGGCCTGCCGGTATGTTACCTGCTCTTGCCTGTTCTGGCATTGAAACTATAATGTCTTTTAACCCATTGTGATGGCCTCGTTCGGTTTCTTGTGTTGTTTATATTTTGAAGAGCTTTACCAACAAATGCTTGCAAAGGCTCTTGCACATCATTTTGAGGCGCAGTTGTTGTTATTAGATGTAAATGACTTTTCTCTGAAGGTACGTATGTAAAATATCAAGCTTTCTTAATTTGAAAAAATTGTCATTTTTCATTTTAATTTATTCTTGGGTGCTTAATTCTCTTCAGATGCAGAGCAAGTATGGCTGTTCCAAGAAAGATCCAGTAAGTTTTCTTTCAGTTTTCCCTGAGGGATTGAGCACGATCCTTGTTTCATAGATTCGAAATTATGTCTGAGCAATGAATGTAGGGTGGATCAAGGTTACAGATCCACCTTTTGTACCAATGTCTACTTAATATTATTTTTATTACTGCACAAACACTTTAATTTGCTTATACACGAGGTAGATATTTCTCACCTTGTGTCAAGTGGAATATTTTCTGATCTCTTGCCCCTTTTTATTAGTCTCTCAAGAGGTCCATCTCAGAGATGACGTTCGACCGAATGTCCAGTATGTTTGGTTCCATCTCAATCCTGTCCTCAAGGGAGGAGGCCAGAGGTATGTCAAGAGTTATTGCCCATTCTTCCAATGGTTAGCACAGTAGCATTTGCGAGGATGATGGTATACAATACTATTTATTACTTGTTTAATCTTCATTCCTTGCAATTATGTTACTGTTGTATGTTGTTACTTTGTGTTTTTCAGAATTGTCTCACTCCTTTACATTCATGTGGACAGGATCCTTAAGTAGTGAATACATATAATGGACCAGTTATGTTAATAAAAAAAATAATAATGATAAATAAATAAATATAATGAAGTAAAATAAATAAATAAATAGTAAAATAATGGATTAGTTACCCTTCTCCCTTTGGTACATGGAACATAATGTTACTGCTGCAATTTCCCAATCTATTTGCTAGAGGAGAAAGCATCGGCAAAAGAAGAGTGGAAGGTAAATAGGTAATAATAAATCAGGAAAAGGGCAGTTCAGTTGCGTATTTTATAGGGGAAACAATTTATTCGTAAATAAATAAAAATGCATTCAGACACTCTTTCCGCTGGACAGTGAATTTCAGAAATATGCCTACAAGCAAACTACTACTAGGAAGGATAATCTTTGGTATTAAAAATTCATCAGTCCATAGTGGATTCACTATAAAATTATGGAAAATTTAAACTTAACTCATGATTCTTCGTACTCCTTCTCTGTGCTGTTATTTTTTTTTTCTTAGAACAAATAAAAATAAGGTTATGCAATTAATTTGAATTTTAAACAATGTTGATCATGCACGCGGTAAGAAACTTTAACATTTTTTTTTGGAGATTTGATTAGCTTTGCTGTGATGGTGCTATGTACTTTATTGCAAACTTCAATCTGTATATTTTTCGTTTCTGTTGACATCACTTTCCTTTCTTAACTGGGGCTCATATTAAAAAAACAAAAAAATGATTCTACAGGCACATTGCGCAGGCAAAGTAGCGGCCTGGATACGAAATCAAGGTGTGGTAGAAAAGTTGTCAGTAATGTATTACATCTGGATCAAAAGAGAAAGTGTAGACATTTAGTTTATTAAACTTGAATGTAACTTATATTTTGTACCTTACAGGGGTGTGGAAGGTGCTAATGAATTCCCAAAGCATCGTAGAATTGCGTCTACATCTTCTGATCTGAGCATCGTCAGTTCTCAATGCTCTTCAAATCCAGGTTATATTAAAAACTTAATTTTTTAATAATTATCTATAAAGCTTGAAAGATCTTTAGACTATTCAGTTTATGTGTGTATATATTGGTTACTCTTTTATGTTTTTATCGTTTTTATTCCATTATATGTTTGTGATATTGCTTCAGCAGCCTAGCTCCTTGCATTTGGATTGCATTCATTTATTTCCCCAAGGTGTGGCCTTTTCAAACGTGCAATAGTGTTTTAAGTGATAATATCAGCTTTATAGTTCTAAAGTATTTCAAGTTAGTTCAAGAAATAACCTAGAATTATGCTTGCTTAACAATTTCTGCAGCAGAAAGATAAAGAGAAGCTACAAAGATCTGATCGGGCATATTTTTCAACGGGTTATCTAGGAGATTCTTTCCTCAAACCTTCTAGGATAAATAGGTGTACCCATTGGTGTCGGAAATTTCATTGTACTATGTCCTAATCAATCAGCAAATATGATGGTTTCTTCGAATCATTACGTTTATTTCAACTAACACATATGTTGCAAGGAAGATTGTTACCCCAAACTTCCTATTATTTATATTGACTTAATTTGCTTTCACCTCCATGTTTCTTGACCTATGAGAGTTTCAATCTAACTCCAAGTGCACAGCTTAGACGAAATTCTCCACAACTGCCCTTCTATGGGATTTTTGGCTTTCTCCACAACTTATTTCTTAACTTTTTTGCTAAGGCGTGACAATAAGGAAACTTTAGGATTTTATGTCAAGTTGGGGGCCTAACAAGATACAACTTGGCCTGCAAGCCAGCACTAACAAATGATTGGCCAATCAGTGATCTAGATTCCATACCAAGCTTTTCAAATGTCACATTCTATTGTATCAGAATTTATTTTTCGTTTTAATTTCGTATGCTTAGAATATCATCCAATATGAAGTTGATATTCTGTTGTATGGATATGTTTCTAAACAGTTACACTCAAGAGAATGGTTAATTATGTAGATTTGTTAGTCTTACTGATCTTTTTGACTTGCTTGGTTTTTTAGCTCTTCTGAAGCGCATGAGCAGCTGGTCTTTTGATGGGAAAATTTTCTTGCAATCACTTTTCAAGGTAGTATGACTATTGATGTGTTATTTGCTCCAAAACTGAAAAAAATTTTATAATATTCGGGCATGGTCTTGTTCTGATGATTTTTTCATTTAATTTAGAAAGTTCAAGGTTTACAGATTTTAGGTGTCTCAGAAGGCACTGACAGGAAGGATTATTGCAGGTTTTGGCTTCAGTCTCTAAAACCAGCTCCATCATTCTCTACATTCGGGATGTTGAGAGTCTTTTTACCCGATCCCAAAGGCTATACAAATTGTTTGATATAATGTTAAAGAAACTAGCAGGATCAGTCTTAATACTTGGCTCCCAGATACTGAACCCAGACGACGATTGCAAGGAAGTAGATGAGAGGCTTTCTCTTCTATTTCCTTATAATATTGAGATCAAGCCACCTGAAGATGAGACTCATCTTGTTAGCTGGAAAGCACAACTGGAAGAGGACATGAAGGTGATCCAGTTTCAGGATAACAAAAATCACATTGCTGAGGTACTTGCAGCAAATGATCTTGAATGTGATGATCTAGGTTCAATCTGCCATGCAGACACAATGGTTCTCAGTAATCACATAGAAGAAATCATTGTATCAGCAATATCTAATCATTTGATGAATAACAAGGACCCAGAGTATCGAAATGGGAAGCTTGTTATATCATCTACAAGGTAAGGCCAAAATTTTGAGTAGCTGACATTTATAGCTTTGTTCTTTTCTCTTTGAGTAACTTGATATAGTAACTGATCTTTCTATCAAACAGTTTATCGGTTGGATTGAGCATCTTCCAGGAGGGAAATATGGGTGGAAAAGATATGCTTAAACTAGAGAAAAATGCTGAAACTTCCAAGGTTTGTTCTACAGCTAGACATACTGTTTTTCAAAACTTTGGGAGTGTTGGAATTGATGTTATTATTGTTATACAGTTTCACTGAGCTTCACTTTTTTTTTTTTTTTTTAATTATCATTTCCTAAAACAATTTCAGGACTCTGAGGGGGAAGAGAATGTTAGGTCAAAGCCTGGTGCAAAGCCTGAGTCCCTGATATCTGAAAACAAAAGTGAGACGGAGAAATCAGTTCCTTCTGGAAAGAAAGATGGCGAGAATCTGCCTCCAAAGGCACCGGTAGGTATTTGATACACAAATTAACTTCATAACAACTTTATGTGGTTATATATTTAGATTTTATAACCATTTTGCACATTTGGTATTTAGCATGAATCTGCCTCCAAAAGCACTGCTAGGTATTTGGTACATAAATTAACTTCTTAACAACTTTGTGTCATTATATATTTCAATTTTATAACCATTTTACACATCTGGTATTTTGTATGGTATAATATGACTTTATGATTTGTAGAAACCCTGGAGCCTTTATAATTATTGAGCATTCGTCTTTAAGTGCCAAATTACTTCTGTCCTTGCATTTCCTTCCTTTTTACTTCTAAGCATTATGGTTTTCCAACAGGAAGTTCCCCCTGACAATGAATTTGAGAAGCGCATAAGACCTGAGGTTATTCCTGCAAATGAGATTGGAGTGACATTTGCAGATATTGGAGCCTTGGATGAGATTAAAGAATCACTCCAAGAGCTGGTCATGCTTCCTCTTCGTAGACCAGACCTTTTTAAAGGTGGGCTTCTAAAGCCTTGTAGAGGTATATTGCTTTTTGGGCCACCTGGTACTGGGAAAACAATGTTGGCGAAGGCCATTGCCAATGAAGCAGGTGCAAGCTTCATCAATGTGTCAATGTCAACCATCACTTCAAAATGGTTTGGAGAAGATGAAAAGAATGTCCGAGCTTTGTTCACGCTTGCAGCGAAGGTTTCTCCAACTATTATTTTTGTAGATGAAGTCGACAGCATGCTTGGGCAGCGGACCAGAGTTGGGGAGCACGAGGCTATGCGGAAGATTAAGAATGAGTTTATGACACATTGGGATGGGCTGTTGACAAAACCAGGCGAGAGCATTCTTGTTCTCGCTGCAACCAACAGACCGTTTGACCTTGATGAGGCAATTATTAGGCGGTTTGAGCGCAGGTATATGTGTGTTAAATTGTCACAGTCAGCTTCATTCTTGTATTCATTGTCCAACTATGAAAAATCACATCTTGTGCAAAGTTACTTGATAACTATAATGGATTTATAGTCTTTCAACTTTTAAGACGTGTTTCTAACTTTAAACTATAATGGTCTACATAAAAGCTTTCGGTCATGCTTTTATGTCCATGATATATGGGGTTGTAGCCCACAATAATTAGGAAATGATAAAATCTACCGCATAAAGGGCGTTCACCAACCACCATATGTAACCCAGGGTATCACTATGATTTTTCTACAAGCTTAATGAAAAACAAAAGCAAAAATAAAGCTATCCAAGGATAATCTAGTGGAAAGATATAAATTTACTGAGGGCTGCGTTTTCTGATGAACAGAATAATGGTTGGTCTCCCATCTGTGGAGAACAGGGAAATGATATTGAAAACTCTTCTGGCAAAGGAAAAAGTAGAGAATCTAGACTTTAAGGAGCTTGCAAAGATGACAGAAGGATATAGTGGAAGTGATCTTAAGGTTTGAACGATTTTTTGTTTTCCCTTTTTAACGGCATTATTATGAGTTGAATTTTATAGAGACAATTTTGTTTGAACTTTTGTTGTAATTCTATTGGAAGCAGAATTTGTGCATCACAGCCGCTTATCGACCTGTTAGGGAGCTAATACAGCAAGAGAAACTGAAGGATATGGTATTCTTTTACATCCTATGACTGTATTGTCTTTTAAAATTTTATTGTCCTTGTTACTTGGTTTTTATTACTTTCTATGTTTTGTGTTCTAAAATTCTCTTTTTTAATTTCTCTAAACAGAAAAAGAAACAAAAAACTGAAGAAGGGCAGAGCTCAGAAGATGGATCAGATACAAAAGAAGAGAATAAAGAGGAAAATGTAATTACTCTGAGGCCCTTAAACATGGAAGACATGAGGCAGGCAAAGAATCAGGTTACTCCACCTGAACTTTATGTTTTAATTTTTTTCTCCCTTCATTTTTACTTGTAATGCCACGGGGCCACTGAATTTTAGTTGTTTTTTAATTAATGCAATCTTAAGCTGTCTATGTTTCTTGTTTTCTTACCTGTAAAAGAAAAAAAAAAAAAAATCTCTCATTTTCTAAGGCACTGTTGCTCTTGTATTGTTGCTGGAATATTGTTTGATATCTTCATTTGTACTTGGTGGGTCTTTTAACTCGTAAGCCTTTTTGACTTGCGAGCAAGCATCTCTTCTAAATTTTGAACCTTCCAGTATGCCAAAATTTAGACTGAATTCCATGACGCCAGTTGTTTCGGTTTTGCTTGTGTCATCTTAGTTGTGCTTCTTATGTGGAAAATTGGCATCTCAATGAATTGTTTTGACGTTCTATTTTTCCTGTTTTTAGATGTAATAATTATAAAAGGCATAACCTTGGCCTATGTTGATAATTTGCAAACTATGGAATGGGATTGAGATCTTTAATTTATCATACAATGTAATTCTAGATTCAATTATTCTATAGATGTCTCAATATTTGAATGCTAAATTTATTTATTTATGTTTTAACTGCAGGTTGCTGCAAGTTTTGCTGCTGAGGGATCTGGAATGAATGAAATGAAGCAGTGGAATGACTTGTATGGAGAAGGAGGTTCAAGGAAGAAGCAGCAGTTAACTTACTTCCTTTAGATTGTATATTGTTGGCGCCTTATACACTCATCAGCACCATTCTTCTGAAGCAGTGAAGCTCTGTGAATCGAAAGGCTTTCTATTTTGAAACCTTATTGCTACATGAAAGAACGGTGAGCAAATGCAGCAACTCAACCCAGTTCTGGCATCAAAATGAGAAGTCTTGAGAATCAGATAAAAATGCTTGAATTGCCGTGTGATATGTGTCTTGAATGACCATATATATATGATGCACGAGGAATTCAGAGTTGCCGACATAAGCTAGCGCAATTCTGTTAAGTAATTACCACCCATAGTTGTCGTATGTTTGATTGTATTTTGCTTGTGGTATTTGGAAATGTGCATGGGACTTATCAGCATTGTGTAGGTCATGGACAGATACTTCTTTCAATAGTTTGTACATTTGATATTGTTTAAGGTTTGATGTTATATATATTGATATTCCTTTTGACTCTTGTGCACTTTGCTGATTCACACGGGGATAATTGTAGATAGAAAAATTTTATTTATTATATTTTGAGTGAAATGAAATGAATGTAACAGTTTAGAGGGCAAAAATATCTGATCACAGGGAGAAGATGGAGAGTAGTGGTGTACAAAGTATCAAAAATTGAACCAATCTAATCCGTTTAGATTGGGTTCTATTGTGAACCCCATCACTATGGTACGATTATTGGATTAGTATATTTTTCGATCTAATCTAGCAAATGCTTATTGTGTATATAAAAAACATATTACGAAACTGACTCAATCCAAGTTGATTTAAAAAAATTAAAAAAAATCAAGTTGATTGTGGATTTGAAGTGGACTTCCATTGGAACTGTCTTATGCAGACCTTTTGTGCAGAATTTTCAATTGCATATCCAGAGTTCAATTAAGATTTAAAAAGATGAGAAAAATAATGAGAACAGACGGGTTACTCTTAAGTCAAAAATAACATGGTTAATTCAATTATGTAATTAATTACCAAATAAACTGTAATCTAGGTGGGCCTGGGGTCACATGAGACAAAAAATACTTGAAACTCCATGCATATGAGGCAATGTACATTGGTTACACTCAACGGTAGGGATGGGGACGAGGAGGGCCGGGGACGGGGATCCTTACCCCCATTCCCGATTTCCAAATCGAAAACCCCCCTCATACCCTACCCGATCCCTATCGGGGATTTAATTTTATCCCCTATCCTAGCCCCGAATGGGGATCGGGAATCCCCGCGGGGATTTGGGTACCCAAAAATGAAAAAAAAAAAAACACACAAAATTTGTAAACTGAACAGATCGAAAATAAAAGCAAACTCGCAACAAAACAGCAGCAAATTCGTACTACATATATAGCAGTGACTACAGCACAACTGGCAATAAAACAGCAATAAAATAGCACCAAATTCTGTAAAAAAACAACAGAAAAATAACAGTAAAACAGCATAAAAACAGCAGCAACAATGTAACGGAACCTTCCCAACAACAATGTAACTTAAGTCAGCACTCTTCCTAGTTCCTGCTTTTACTTTTTATGACATGGATTTTTAATGTTTATTTTAATGCTAAAATACAATTCTTATGTTAATGTCATGTGATTTGAATTTTGTCACAACATTTTTCCCAACTCTTCTTTACAGACCTCTTTGTCCCAATTCTTTAATTTATGTTAATATATAGAAGTAGAACAATGAATTTGATATACATTTTTTTTGTAAACTCGTGTTAAAAAAAATATATTCACATATTATTATTTAAAATTAATTTTTAAATTCATTAGTCATAATAGAAAAACTGAAAAAAATAATTCTATACTTTTACAATTCATTAAATGCATCTCTTTTTTTTTTTTTTATTTTCCAAGGTAAAAGTTCACGGAGTGTGTTTAGATATCTTGTATTACATAATATGAGGCACTCACCAGTAAGATAAAAATATAATTTTAAAAGGCAATGCTATTCTATAAAAACCGTTTGCAATAATAAATTATTAGAGTGAAGTGAATATCTTGTGTAATTACAATTATCAATAAGATGCTCTCTAATTTAAAAAAAAATAAAAAATACTATTGTCACATTAGTTTGATAACTAATTCTAGTATATTCTTAAGACAAATAAACATTTTTCAACTTTGAGAGAAGTATCTACTACTATTTTGAGATTACATTCAAGGATAAATTGTAACTTTTTAAACGATAAAAATAAGGAACTTGCTATACCAACCTACTAAAACATTAATAAACCTTGAATGTGTTTGGTGTATTGAAAGTTAGGAAAAATCTCTGGAAAATTTTAAGACTCTCTATCATCTTTTGCTCTCCTCATATTTGTAAATTTCTATAAATTTACATATGTCTACATATCCCAACAATTTTTTACAAACCGTAATAAATTTTTTACAAATCCCAATAACAGTTCACAAACTCTAACAACCATTCCACAAATCTTAAAAACTTTTCAACAACTTTCAATTAATTTTGACATCAAACCGTTTGAACAAACCCAAAAAAATTGTTCGAATAGATTTTTTTTCTCTAAACAGCTGACGCAAAAGTCTAAAAATTTAACTATTTATCTCTGAAAAAGGTGAACTGGTGATTGCGCATCAAACGTCAAATGCCCCCAAAGAATGTTAAGAATGAGGGAGGGGCCAAAAAAAAATTTCCTTAAAACCACATTCCACGTTGAGACAACAAAGTGTTGAATTCTTAAAACAAGTTTTAGTTTTGGATCACATGTCGTGTTTGCGTATATAATTTGTGTTATATTTAAAGACAGTAAACCTATTAAATAATTAATTAATTCAAAGCAATATCAAAACCTGTTACTTTTAAGTGAATTATTCATGTTGTGTTGAATTCATATTTTTTTTTCTCAATAACTTAGTATTCATGTCAACAGTATTCATGTTAAGTTTACATTATGTTCTCGTAGTTTATTTAATATTGTCACCTCTGCATTCAGTCTTCTCCGTTGATCTTAATGAAGTATATAAAATGAATGGACTTGACCTAAATCTCCTAAACTCAACGCACACGCCTCAAAGTCGGCTCTTTTTTCCTTTAACCTAGTTAAGTTTAAATTTTTTAATTTTCTCACATCTTATTGATTATATGTATTTAAAATATTATTATAAAAGAAATAATATCAAAAATAAAAAAAATCTAAATAATAAATTTGAGCAGCTTAAATTAATATAAATTAAAAAATGAAAAATGAATCTATATAATAAAGAAAGAAGTTTGATGTGACTTTTGTGTATGTGTCAAGTGGAGAGAGAGAGAGAGAGAGAGAGAATTGTTGGGTGGCTCGGCATGGGTTGGGAATAGTTTGAAGTGGCCCCACATGGGTTGGGAAGAGTTTGAATTTTGTATATGTGTCAAGTGGAGAGAGAGAGAGAAAGAGAGAGTTTGAATTTTGTGTATGTGTATGTGTCAAGTGCATAAAGTGAATTTTGTTGGGTACGTTTGATCTTTTTTTTTTATTTTTTTTAATGCCAAACGCTTGGTATTTTTAAGTTAAAATTTTAATATGCTTAAAACTTGGATTTTTTTTTTCAATGCCGAACGTTTGGTCTTTTTAAATATTTAAGTTAAAATTTTAATATGCTTAAAACTTGGAGGGTAAATTATTTCTTTGAAAATTATTAAAAATTATTTTAAGTTAAAAATTATTTAAGTTAAAAAATTTAAGTTAAATTTTTAAAAAAATAATTTACACAAAGTCACATCAGTTAACTTAAAAATATTTTATACTCCAAATTAATTAATTTGACTTAAAATTTAAAATTTTAAGTTATTTTCTTTGTATCATTCAAAGTTTGACAGTCCCGAGTCCTGACTATCACAAAATCAAAACTTTTGTTAATTTTTTTAAAATTTCTTCCAATCAAATTTACATCTAATCTTTATACTTTTGTTATATTTTTTTCCAATCAAAACTTACAAGTGTCATGTGTATCTATACAACAATATAGTGTATTGATTTAACATTTGTATATTTTCAATGGTCAGGATTATTAGTTTCTCTCTCTATTTTGATTGTCTTTTTGATCACATCACAATCACTCACTATTTTTTATATATATTTTTAAATACTTTTTATATATAAAAGTTTTTAAATTAATATTTTAAAAGATATGATAATCTATATTTTCAGCTGTTGGATTTGCTACGGGTAAAATTATTTTTTTTTCCTTTCACTCTCTGGGGCTCGTTTGGAGTCCCAAACTTCTCCAAAAAATTTCAAAAACCTTCAAAAGTTTTCAAATTCTTCCAATCAAAATTTGTCACCTGTCATTTTTACCTCACATCAATACTAACTTTTGATTTGTTTTGGTTTTTTTTGGCACTCCAAACACCCCCTAATATTATTTTGTCCTTTCACTCTTCTAATATTTTTTTTGAATACTTTTTATATAAAAGAATTTAAATTAGTATTTGATTAAATACTGTATAGATATCTTAATCTACTTTGATTATTGATTTTTATTTTTATAGGTTATTTTTATATCTTTTTCATATAGATTTGATTTATAAATTTAAATTTGAACTATTTGGATACCATTTGGAGTGTAAAAAAAAATTAAAAGTTAACAAAAGTACTTTTTTTTTTAAATTTGGAGTGTAAAAAATTGTTTTGAAATGATGATTGAATTTTTTTTGAAATGAAATGACTATATATTCCAATGAATTTTGGCAGATTTTATAAAAAGTTTAACTTTCTTAGAGTTTGAGAAAGGTAGAAACTTTTAAAGTTTTTTTTAATACATTTAAACTTTTAAAACACAATCACTTACTCTTTTTCATATATTTTGAATAATTTTTCTATATAAAAATTGTTAAATTAATATTTTAAAAAATATGATAATTTATATTTTCAACTGTTGGATTTGCTCAATTGGTAGAATTATTTTTTTTCCTTTCACTCTTCTAATATTTTTTTGAATACTTTTTATATAAAAGATTTTAAATTAATATTTTAAAAAATGTGATAATATTTTAACTTAATTTTTGATTAAACATTGTATGGACATCTTAATCTTCTTTGATTATTGATTTTTATTCTTATAGATTATTTTTATATCTTTTTCATGTAAATTTGTTTTATAAATTAAAATTTGAGCTATTTAGATGCTGTTTGGAGTGTAAAAAATTTTAAAAGTTAACAAAAGTAATTTTTTTTTTCAAAACACCAATATTTTTTTTAACTTTCTTAGAGTTTGAGAAAGGTAGAAACTTTTAAAATTTTTTGGATTTTTTTATCTTTTTTTTTGGAGTTCCAAATGCCCTCTTATATATCAAATTATATTCCTGTGCATTTAGATGCGGAAAATTACGCAAACGTGATTTTTTTATAATTTTTCATGCAAACGTGATTTTCGTCAAAATAAGTTTGAGTCATAATACATTACTCTTAATTTCATAAGTAATTTTTATTTTTATAAATATTTTTTTATTTTTTTATATAATTTTATTTTATACATTTTAATTTGAGCTTTTTTTTTTTAAGTAAAATTAAGTTTTTGCGGCTTTAGGTAAGGGAAATTACTAGTTAAATAAACTATAAAAACACAAAAAACGAACGGAGAGCTCAAGGCAGAAGAGCGGGCAAGGGAGGTCCGGGTCGGGTCGGGTCAACTCACTCCCACTTTACACGCCTAAATTCTTCGCCCAATTGTTGCCTTGCCCTGAACCGCCATTGATAAAAGGTCAAAAAAGCTTCCATGAGCTGTGGGGAAAATTTGGGTGATCTCTTCTTGATCGTTAGAAAATCAATTTCAATTCTCAAAAAAATGGGAGAAGGTCCATTAGAGAGATACGAAGAGCTTGGAATAGAAGAGTCCCTCCCTCGAATCTGTAAATATCCAATTGCCTGCAGAGAGCTCAGCTTCATTCTCAGGGGCGCCTACTCTAAACTTTCCAAAAGCCTTCAGTCTCTCATCTTCCAACACACACTAACCGCCTTCCGCCTTCTTCCCCAGTGAGTCTCCCATCCCTTTTTTTTTTTATTTTTTATTTTTCCTCCCCATTTATTCCATTATTTACTTGTGTTCCCATTTTTCTTGAATATTAGGAAATCGATCTCAATTTTTTTTTGATTGTACCATTAGCATATAGAAAATAATTATCATAACTAGTCCTCCCCCCCCCCCCTCTTATGAGTTATGTACATATGTGTGTATAGAAGAGATTCTTTGGTTTAATTGTCCATTGCATGATCATGAGTTGGTGGCTTTGGTCATTAATTAGTGGGCAAATAATTGAGGATAGTGGTAAGACATTTTGATGTATGATTGAATAGAAGAAGAAGAAGGAGGAGGAGGAGGAGGAGGGAAGAGAGAGAGGGCAGCAGCTGTAGGGAAGAAATAGCCGTCAAAATATCACTCAATCAATCAATAATCTTTCTATTAACCCTAATTAGAATTTAAATAATAAAATTTTAATCCATGGTTAAAACACAAAAAATCCCTAATAAAATAAACTCAATACTAATGAGGCTCACAAAACAAATGGATTCAAATAACCTCTAATAAAATAAACTCAATATTAATAAAACTCAAAATAAATGGATCCAAGTAATAAATAAAATAATAATAAAAAGAAATAAATTTTGATGTCCTCATCACATTCTCTAAGTTAGACAAAAATTTTGGCCTTTAGACTACAATTTTTTGTTTTTCTCATTGAAGTGTTGCATAACTTTAGCAGGAATATAATTATATTTACAATCCTTAAAGACTAAAATCTGCATGAAAACCTATGATCCAACCGTGCTAACTACTAACATATATATATTGTTAAGTAACTACTAACAAAGATGTTGAAAGGCATGAGGTTGGAAAAGCTAGCATGAGATGGCTTCACGCAATTCTTTTCCTTCTCAGTTGGCTCTGTTGCCTCATCTATCTCCATCAAATGCCTGTACGGTTGGTTTGTGGAAAATTAAGGAGCATTGTATTGCATAGTGCGTCGCTTGCTAATGCCATGAGAACGATGATGCTAAAGCCTTATAATATCCAGGCAGCGGGCAGCATCTCCGTCGAACCCAAATCTATGAATTATTATTTGGTTGTTTTTCTTAATGTGCATGGATTATCCTCACTGGAATAATAGTTAATCTGATGCTAGGATGCAGACTCAAACTGCTGTTTCAGCTGCTAATCTCCTCGTTCAGAGTGCAGAGGCTGTGTTGCCAAAGCAAAAGAGAGGTTTGGCTTTGACAGAGTTCAAGCATGCAAAGGTTGCTCATAGGAGGCGTTTTAAAGGGCAACATACACAGGAAGAAGGTACCTTTTACTTTTAGAAACTGTTATCTAAATGGATTCTTGAATCTTCTATTTAAGTAGCTATTCTCTGTCGGGCCTGGTCCTTGACTAATTTTGCACCTTGTGGATGGGTGGTGGGCCTAAAGCTTAAAGTAAAAACTGAAAGTTAGATCTCACAGTTCCATCTCTTATTTTGGATAATAATCCAAGAGGTGGCTGACTAGTTCTTGATTATCAAATCCAATCCTGAATTGGGACTTTGGCATTCGAAAGCTACCATATTTTTTGGACTATAATCTAATATATTATAGCTCAACAGCTTTAATAGATCATTGACTCATGGTCAGGGAGCACCTCATGGATGGCCCATGGCTAACAATGAAAAATCTTTTGGCTGGTTGCAAATCCTTTCTTAACCCTGTTGCGTTTTTTCAGGTTCAACTCAACTTCCTCAAGATGTTCTTGTGCACATCTTCAGTTTCTTAAATTTGCAATCTTTGCTTTCTGCTGCATCAGTGTGCTGGTAGTATCCCTTTTCATTACCGTGTTTAGATATATAGATTTGGTTTACATGCTCTTCATTTCATGTTTTTTTGGGTCTACCTCTCCTTCAGAGGATGTGGACGCACAATTGAACAAATTATATAGCTAGTTGCTGGGCTTTCTGAATGTTGGCCAAAGTGTGCTCTGATTTAAAAGGTTATCTAGGCCGTGAAATTGCATTTTCATCAGTATTTTCTGTGACTCCCTTCGCTTCTTGATTTAACAACACTTTTAGATGTTTCATGTAGGTTGTGGAAGTCAGCAGCAAGTGATAACCACTTGTGGCATTTGCAACATGCTATTTACTTTGGTGATTCCACTAAACGTTTGAAGGGTAGAGGGCTGCAGAGGTATGGAATGCTCGAAATTGAAGAGTGTATACCAGAACCAAAGGATTTTAATACTGGAACTAGTATTGATTGGAAAGACACTTTTAAAAGGGACTGTGAAGGTACATGCTGATCTGGTTTCTATAAATATGTGAGGCCTTCGATTGATCAACAAAATATATATATTTGTGTTGCCTTCAGGTTTGTTCTAAACTACGAAATTCTAGAAAATAATATGTATATATATCACAAATGAAACAAACTTCTGGGCAAGTCAATATGCAGTTGGCTTTCAATTTGACCACAAAATGCATCTCTGTTATATTGACAATCGTGTCACAATTTTGATCACAAGACATTGCTAGTAACTTGAATATCTTATAATTTGATTGTCAGAAATTTAATTTATTTTTCCTTTTTCCTGTGTTGTTTGTTGTCCAAGTTAGTTTTTTGTATCATGACTTTTTTTTCGTCAAAATTTGATTTTCTTTTTTTTTTTGTTTGGTTGCTTTTAAGCATGTTAAAAAAATGTCTAAAATAGAAAAATTCACATACAGTTTGAAAAACTAGCTTAAGATTTTTTTGAATGTATATTTATATATTTTATGGATGCGAATAACATTTATAAAAGCTACTAAAAAAAATTTAAATTTTGGTGAGAAAAGTTCATATAAAACAAAAAAATAGTTGAAAAGAAAAAATCCAGCTATTTGTTGCTATGCAAAATGGTGCACCCAAAATTTTGATTGAGAGGTGGCCAAGGAAATTATTTTCAATGATTTGAGGGGGTAAATACATTAGCTTCTACCTTAAATATTCAAAAGACTATGGGATCTTTATGGATTTTGGAAATTTAGGCCCCCATCAGCACTCCCTGGTCTTCTGGTGGTTATGTATGTCTTAAGTTATGTAAATGTGTGTTCCCTGAGTATCTGCAAAGTGTTCAGATTTTACTAAAAAAATTAAAAAAAATAAGCGAACTACTTGTTGGAATCTCTGATGACACAGAGACATGGAAGCGATTACGTTCTGTTTCTTAATTGTTAATTGTTAGCATTTATGCCTATCCCGAGACGATATTGACGAGCATGGCTAGTACCTGTTATCATTAAGATGTATATTTCGCACTGTTTTAGAAGTACCAATTTGATGGGCATGATGCACACTCAGAGTTTTAAATTCGACCACAAGAACGTGGAGGCATGTTAGGTTTTCTCCCAGCTAACTACCTCATGCAATGCTTTTTATCTCCCAGTTCTTATAGAATATATTTGATTTCAGGCAATTCATCAAAGAAACTTACATCTTATCGGGGATACTGTGGGAACTGTAATGCAGTTGTTTGGCTAAGTAACATGAAATGTTCCAACCAACATTGCAGACTAAACTCCAAAAGCCAGAAAATCAAGCCCATATCTTCTGAGCAGGTAATTTTTATTTCTTTTCCTTTAACACAGCATTGCAATTTCCTTCTTTTTGGCTGTTGATTTTCTGTTGCAGGTGCTGTTTATACGACTTGGTGTGGTAAGGTGGTTTAAGTAATTTTATGTTTTTCGAAGGCATCAAGTAAAAATTTTGAAACCTAGCCTATTTTCCAAATATCTTATGCATGCATTATATTAGCGTTTTTGAAAGTAGTATCAAGTAAACAGACTCTAGCTTTTAAGTTTTGGTGGGATAGGTAGATTCCCTTGACCGAAACATATGCCTTTATACTGGGGCCAGATGAGCCCTTCCCATCATCGCACTAGGTCACAATCTCCTTGGCTGGATGCATATGATCAAAATTTTCTATTCAATTCTTCTTTATGCTATCTGATGGGATTTAAACTGGTTTTATTCACAATGGAATGCGTTACAGGTAGGCCTAGTCACTAGAGCAATTATTTTAGGTCATAGCGATGTTTGGTTACTGTTTTTTTGATTCAACCATTCCAGTGCAATATATGCAACTCAAAACCAATTTTAGAACATTAACTGGGCATCCTGCCACTTGTAAATGCAAATTCTGAAATAATGCAAGAGGATCCTAGACTTTGGTCTGGTGCTGAAATCTATAACTCAAAACAATTTTGATCGAAATATCCCATTAGATGGTATAAAGCACTAAGCTTTGAAGGTGTTGTTTGACACTGAGTTTTCTTATTTCATTCTTCTGTTTATCTTTTTCCATAAAAAAAAATGTTGTGTGACGTTAGGTTCTGGATCAAAGTTTGATCTTGCTTATCAAAGTGAAAACTGACACGAGAGGGGGCTAGTATGGTATCCTGCTTATGGATCCCGACAGAGCCCAGATGAGTAATATATGTTATTCCTTTGTTTTTGCCAGATTGTGGAGTATATATTGGATGGTACTCTATCCGTGATGTCTTCTTCAGAGAGTGATAGCGACTCAGATGATGGGTCTATCAGCAAGCTCTGGGCCCATCCGAGACATCTTAGAAGATTCCAGTAGTAGCTTTTCTGGTGATGGTGGTTGATTATTACTCGGTAAGGCTGTTGGAAGAGCTTCAGCTGGACTTCCCGAATATGCTGCAAGGTGTTGAAGAGCTTCAGCTGGACTAATCGAATATACTGATAACGTAATTTGGTTGCCATTGTGGACTTGATCTGGATGCTGTGCTTAATGTGAGCATAGTTCTGAGCCTAGAAGATTAGCCGATGCCCGTTGCTGAGAGTTTTCATTTATCAAATTAAAGTGTGTAACTAAGGTTTCCTGGTATCTCATGTATGTAGAGACGATCAAGAAAATCTCAATTATTAAACACAGCCCCCAAAAAAAGGAAAAATTAGAGAACTCTAATAGTGTAAATCAGTTTGCGTCACTAAGCTCTTGATTAATTCTCATTTAATTCTAATTTGTTGTAATGTTTATTTTCTGCAAATTTGTAGTGGATAGACATTTTACATCAGGATGTTAAGGTGTGTGTGAGTGGTGTATAAGTCTCACTTGCAAATCAAGTTTTGATTTGATTTTTGGGGTTGGGTTAGTTAAAAAAAAAAAGAAGGTTAAATTACACCTAGATCTCTTTAATATTAGGTTAATTACACCTAGATCCTCTGAACATTTAAACCTTACACTTGAACCCCTTATTCCCTAATGTTTGTAACACTTGGATCCATTTATTAAGTTGTTCTGTTAATTAGCTGAATTTTGACGGTAAAATGACGGCAATGCCCCTGCCCACTTCCATTAAGCCCAGAACGTTCAGTCTTTCATTTTTGGGTTTTTTTTTTATATTTAAACTGAAAGTAATATAATAAATATATTTAATACTAAAATATTTAAAAATAAAATTTATCAATATAATTAAAATATTATAATTTTTTTAGTTTTTAAAATTATCATATATAATCTTTTATATTTTTTAACTTTTAATTATAAAGAGTAAAATTATTAAAATAAAAAATTTAAAATTTATCCATCAGAATAGTTAACAGAGCAATTTAACGGATGGGTTTAAGTGTTAGATTGCTCAGTTAACTAACCGAATTTGTATGATAAAATGATAAAAATACCCTTGCCACGTCTAGAAACGTCCAATGTTTTCACTTTTCGGTTTTTGTTTTTTAGGCTTTCATTTTTGGTTTTTTTTTAGATTGAAACTGAAAGTAATATAATACATATATTGAATACTAAAATATTTAAAAATAAAATTTATCAATATAATTAAAATATTATAATATATTGAGTTTATGTATTAAAAAAATGATTAAAAAAAAAATTGAAAACGCTTTAAAAAATTGTTGGCTTTTTGATGCCTTGATCGCAGATGATAAGATCATGCAATTAGAATCTACTATTAACTGTAAAACAAAAAAAAATGTTTACTTTTTTTTTTTCTGTTATAAAATTTTGTCGACTTTAAAACTTTGTTCATTTTTATCACATCATATTAAAATAAATTAATTTATTCAAATATTTTACTAAAATAATTTATTTTTAAAAATAATAAAATTAAACTAAATTAGTAAAATTAATTATATAAATTAATATGTAATATATATTATTAAATTATTTTTAATAAATAATAAAATTTTGATTTCATAAAATAATAAATAATAAAAATAATTTAATTTAATATTTAACTATTTTAAATTATTTTAAATAAATTTCACAGTTAAATTAAATTATTTATAATTTGATTTATTTAAAATATATTTTATTAGATTATTTTAATAAATAATACATTTGGATTAATTTAATATGAAATTAATAAATAATTAAATTAATTGGTGCCTTTAGAAATAAACAAAAACAAAAAAAAATGAGAAGAGAAAGAATAAAATTTAAGAAAAAAATTATTATCACACACACGATAAATTAAATATAAAAAACCAAAATTTGAAGATAGTTGTACCTGGCTATCGGTTCAGTTTGGCAAGTAAAAAAACTAATTTTTTTGTAACTAATTATTATTAACTACTAAAAAGTTAGTTTTTTCTTTTGAGAAAAAAATTAGTTTTTTAATTTTTTTAATTTAATAATTTTACTCTTTATAATAGAAAAATAAAAAATATAAGAGATTATTTTTGAAAATTTTAATAAAAATTAAAACATTTCAGTAACTAGTTATCAAAAAAATAAAAAAATGGACAGAACCCCTTAACTATCCCTAAAATTGTTTGTCTCCCTTGTTTTTCTCGGGATATTTTTAAATTGAACTGATTATTATATTAAATTACGATTATTATTAAATTAAAATTATTTAATTAATAAAGTTTTATTATTTATTAGAAACAATTTAATAATAGATATTACATATTAATTTAGATAATTAATTTAATTAATTTAGTTTAATTATCTTATTTATTAAAATAATTTATTTTAAAAATATTTGAATAAAATATTTTATTTTAATATGCTGTAACAAAAATAGACAAAGTTTTAAAATTTATTATCTTTTTATTAAAATAATTTATTTTAATATGATATAACAAAAATAGACAAAGTTTTAAAGTTATCAAATATTTGCAATAGAAAAAAAAAACCAATGTGGAAACATTTTTTTTTTTTGTGGTCTACGACTAACAGCAGATTCTAATCGCACGCTCATCATCTATGGCCAAGGTATCAGAAATCTAGCATTTTTAATTATATTGATAAATTTTATTTTTAAATATTTTAGTATTAAATATATTTATTATATTACTTTCAATTTAAGTATAAAAAAATGCGAAAATGAAAGACTGGGCGTTCTAGTCGTTAATGGAAGTGGGCAAAGGTATTTTTGTCATTTTACCATCAAAATTCGATTAATTAACGGAATAATTTAACGAACAGGCCCAAGTGTTACAAATATTTGGGAATAAGAGATCCAAGTATAAGGTTGAAATGTTAAGGAGATCTAGGTGTAATTAGTCTAATGTTATGGGGGTCTAGGTGTAATTTATCTAAAAAAATGGGTGATACAGCTGTTTATTAATGGGTCGTGTGGCAATGGGAGATTCTAAGTATAGAATTGGTATTGTAATAAATTAAAAGTTTAGCTTTCATTTGATTTTTTTTTTCTGTTTTTATTTATTATTTTTTATTTTGAGCTCATTTATTATTTTATATTTTTTAAAACAAACAAAATAATCTAAATACATTCGATCATTTGTATTTTAAAATTTATTTTAAAAAACAAAAAAGAAGTTTCTACATGAAATGAAAAATAATAAAAAGTTGTTTTAAACGTTTTCATTCGAAAACGAGGAAAATCTTAAATCAAGAAAAATAGAATACTTTTTTTATTTCCTTATTTTGGGACATTTAACACATAAAATGAAAAATAAAATAGAAAAGTAAATCAAATATCACCTTAAGTTTTTAATTATCACAATCTAGTCTCTCTCTCTCTCTCTCTCTCTCACACACACACACACACACACACACACACACACTGTTTCAATCAAAATGGCCGAACTTTGAAATGAAATTTAGCAAAATTTTATATTTTATTTTTATAATTGTTAAAAACATGAAAAATAAAATTTATTTTCATAGCCCTTACAAAATTGATGTTGGTATCATAACCCTTATGAAATTTACTTTCATAGGCCCTTACAAAATGGAATCATTTAATTCCATTCTCAATCTAATCCTTATTTTAGTTCCTTGTATCAAACTAAATTTTACCTTACAAAAAGGTAATAATATAATGAAATAGGTCTTGTACCCTATAATCAACGAAGCTCATCAAACAAATCGGAATCACCAGACGCAACAGCAGCAGGGACGGAGGCATCCTGCTATGTAAACCCAGTTAAACCATTTACCGCGCCCATCCCATGCAGGCCTTCAACTTATAGCTGCTTTTTAGTTCCTTTGCCCAAAATCTCAGGCTTTCATGTGAAGTTAATATAAAAGTTCATCCAATACATATATCATCAAGTTCATGCATTGCAGAGTTATCCAATAATCCATGCTATTACACACACAGCACATACAGAAGTGAACAAATCAAGAAATTAAAATCTGAAACTTCTAAACCATCTCACAAGTACCATACGATCTATCTTGTAAGGTCGAACACATCAAAAGCAGAATTGGATTTCTAACTGACAACAAGTGGCAAAAACCCCCCCCCTCCCCCCCCCCCCCCCAAAAAAAAATGGCAAGGTTAGTGCAGGTTCTACGCCAAACTAGCAACACCGCCTCTGTGTCTAAGCGAATTTCTTGTCTTTCAATGGTCCTTTAGGAATCTTGCTTAAAACCTTGGCATCGAACACTGCATACTGTTTCTTGATCTCAACCAATGCTTTCTCAGCGATTGGGTCAACACGGTCCTCGTATTCCTCATAGAGAACAGGTAAGGTAAGTAGCAAAACAAAAACTGTTTTACACATCCAAAAAGCAAAAATAAGGAAAAAAGGGAAGCAAAAAAGAAAAATTAATTAGTCAAGTTCAAACAGAGGTTACTGAAGGACAGAATGAGCAGATACAAATTTTGATTTAATAGATTCCTTACCTATGTAGAACAAGGTCAGGAAATTGCACCAACTCCCCACAATCGAAACAATCCATAACCCAGCAATTACCTGAGAAATCACGTTATCTTAGGAATGATATAAATAAATTTAGAATATCAGGACATGTGATCTTTCTCATCAGCCCATTGAAGGCCCCATCAACCAATGTCACTGGGACCATCCGTGTATCATTGTGTTTGCTTGCAAATAAGAACAACGTTCTCCGACAATAAACACTAAAGAGAAAAGGATAACATACGGCCAGAAATCGCTTCAAATCTTTCCCAGATGCAACATCCCGGAGCTTAGTGAGAACTCGATTGATTTCAGCTCTCAAAGTAGAAATTACTCCTAGGACAATATCTTCCGGAATTTGAACTTCTGGAAATTTAGGTGGAGACCTAATTATGCAAAATAATGAAGTTAAAAGACAGATAAAATCAGACCAGATAGGTAAAAAGGGGGAAACGTGGCTATGAAGAGTATCAAACAGCTTACTTGTTGATAAAGGTAGATGCATTGGACCACAAGAAAAGGAGTGCCAGAGCAAGTATTAAAATGTGGCATACTAGAGTAAGCAAGTGGTACCCAAGCAGTTCAAAAAGTACCCATATCGTGGTGGCAACACCAAGCACACCAGCAGAAGTTTTCTTGTCCCTCCAAAGGAAAATATCAGCAGCTGCCAAAAGAGAATTTCTCAACTCGATTCACATGAAAAAGAAAAGACAGTTTGATAACACAGTTTACACATCTACCCAGAAGTACCCAAGAGAAAAAAAAAAAAAAAAGAAAAAGAAAAAGCCACAACCACCCAAAGCTCAGAGCATAAAAATCTTGTGTAAATATAAAGTAGCTAGGAACTTGAAATGCAGATAACATAAAGTCAAAACATCTTCATAATTTTGATAACAAATCCTTGCTGCTGATTATCTGTCTATTTCAGCTGACCAACCATCGAACGTCTAAAACATGAACAATCCAACCCAATTTCAAGATGCTCCCATCCCTTGCCTAAAACTATTATCCATGCAAAAAAATGCTCGCGCGCCACTTTTCTAGCAAGACAAGTTATTCCAAGCAGGAGAATAGGTTGGTGACATCCAATTACTTAAATTCTGCTTCTTGTGGTTTTGCACAATGATCAAACCAATCCGGAAAAAATAAAAAATTTACACGGCCGCCTCTAATGGCTTTAGTTGATTAAATTTCCTTTTATTTTCAAACATCTACATTTCCCAAAGTCTACAAAAAAAAAAAAAAAAAAAAACCCTAGTAAATAAGGTTAACAACTATGTGGTATTAAACTAAGAGGCCGTTCCAGAAAAAGAAACATCAGAATCGGGACATGCAAAAATAAAGTTTGTGCGAAGGGAATGAAATAAGAAAAATGATAAAAGGCAGACAAGCGGAATGTTGGAACAAGATTATATATATGAGTGTATATGAGCAGAGGAACTTAGAGTGAAGGGAAAAATAGAGCTCTTCAAAATCTGCTGAGTCTTTCTTTATTCAATCGAATTACACCAATATTTATAAGCTGCAAAGATGAATTCTAGAATATGACTTTGCCTCATCTCAAAAACACCTCTTCAGCTTTTTCAATATTAAAAAATATTACACTAAACTCTTCATTTTTTTTTCAAGACAAAAGAAAAACATTACCAAGATTCGTACAATAAATAAACTACTGACCCAGATTCATTCTCCAAACAAGTTTAATGACCAACACGGGATCGGGAATTAAGAAATTATCTAGGGGAATCAATCAAACAAAACCACAGATTTGCAGATAAATCACAACTACCATCTAAAACATGGAGAAAGAAATGAAATAAGGATTGTGCATTAAGTCTAAACCACATAAAGATTTCCAAATGCGTTACGTATAACCATGCATAAATACGTGTGTATGTGTATATATATATAAAAAGAGAAGGAGAAAGATTCTGAATCATTTCCGTACGTTTTCCGCCCCCCAAAACCTTGTGCACAGGCTTTTCTCTGCCGAAGAGGTGATAGATCTTGGCTTTGAGGCAAGAGGACGATGAAGATTTCTCATTGTCGGAATCGGATGAGGAATCGTTTTCTTGGAGCTTCTCAATCGTCTTCTCCGTCACTGGCTCCGCCGCTGACTCTTTCTCGCCGGCGTGATCGGCCATTTCTAGTTCTCAGTCGGCCTCCAATTATCTGACTAATGCTCACCGCCGGTTACCGTAACCTCTCTAAGGCGCTCGGAGCAAGTTTGCTTTTCTTCAAATTTTGAAGGCCAAAAGCGTGGATATTAAAGTGGTCCGATTCCGAGCCTCAGGTTCGGCATCCGGGCCGGGTGGTTAGGAGAATTACTGAAACCAATGAGGAGCAGTTATCCGGAAAAAAGAGGAAGGAAACTCTCTTTCTCTCTCTCGCTCGTTGCTTTGTTCGAGACTAAACGGAGACGTTAGATCGGATGATGGGTGACGTTTCTTTTGTCCAACGATAAAAAAGGAAATTCCGTCGAGCGTGACGATGATGCCAAGTAGATCGAATGAAATCAATCTTGTAAAGTAAGAAAAGTCAATAAATGATTGGACAGGGTCCGATTGTAAATTCTCTGATAATAAAGTTGGAAAAAGTTTAAAAAATAATTAAAAAAACAGTATTTAGTTGACGATAATAAAAGAGTCCAACTTATAATCAAATAGAATTAATAAATAATTATTAAAATAAATAATATAATCGTCATTTCATATATTTAAACTCATGTTATC
>QLOD02000033.1:2297338-2309435 GCA_003260245.2 Sideroxylon spinosum
CCAAAAAAGTGGGACCCACACCTAAGAGGGGGTAAAAGATTTTACCCCCTCCTTTTCCTTCATCCAAGCATGCCCTTAACTTCACCAATTATATCCGGCCTGTTAGGTTTTTTTTTTTTTTTTTTTAGACTACCGTTAGATTTGTTGAAACTAAGAACTCAAGTGAAAGAGACACGAGGGTAACTGATTCGATTGAATTTGATAAAAATATTTCTAATGGGATTAGAACGGGTTTGAGTTTGAAGTTTAATACCTGTGCATGTTTGAAACGGGTTTGAGATTTGCCTGTAGGGTATCGGATACTTAATACCCAATACTCATTTATGCTTATAGAGTATCCATTAAATACCCATTTAATAAAATAAAACATATCTTTATATATTTATAATTTTATCTCTCAAATAAATTTTTGAAATTCTTAAACCAATATCATTTATAAAATTTCACTCATTTTTGTCATAGTATATAATGTGGTATATTAGTAGGCTTAACCCTAAAATATGAGAATCAAATCCCCTTAAGTCTTTTTGTAATCGTATTGTTACAATCGTTGGCAGTTATTGTTTTTTTCTCCAACTCTGTAACCAGGGTCCGGCTTTCTTCGAGTACTTAGTTATCAAACTTTTTCAAAAATTTTCATGAAATAATTTGAGTTCTTTTACTGGGGTTGTTGGTTTAAATCATTGATATTTTATTGGTAGTTACTCCTAACTCTCTTAGGATAATTCATTTGAATTTGTTTAATTTATGATTTGTTGTATATTATTTTCACATATCATAGATTGTTCTTATTGGGTTTAAGAGTTCTTTATGAACTGTTATTCCTATTGTACTATTCTAAGGGATATGCCCGTATGTATTTTGTACATTTACTGGCAATTGCCCGTGTCTAAATGTATTGAAATATAATTCGGCGTGTAAATAATTTAAATTTAAATTTATTAAAGCAAAACCTACATAAAAAGGTATAAAAATAATATTTAAAAATAAAAGTCATTAAGATATAAAATTTTATTATTTATTACAAATATTATCATATTTTTTAAAATATTAATTTAAATATTTTATATAAAAGTATTAAAAAAATATGAAAAGAATGAAAGAAAAAGAAAAATGATCCTGGTTATTTAATAAATCCAACAGTTAAAAGAATATTTCAAATTCAAAATTTTAAACTTTTTTATTATAAAAATGACACAAGGTATAAATGTGTATGTATTTAAAATTTAAGATTCAACCATATTAAAGTTTAAATGTATTTTTTCAAATAACAAAATTTAGTTAACTTGGTCTAATATGAGTTCATACATTTTGTTTAACAAATATGTACAATTTTATTATTTATTACAAAATATTGTAACATTTTTAAGTTATATTATTGTATAAATACACATGACATTTTATAGATAATAGTGGTATTAGATAGCAAAAAAAGTAATACAAAGTACAAAGATATAATTTAAAAGTGATATGTGATAAAATCTGATTGAAATAAATTACAAAAAGTTGGTAAAAAATTTGTAAATTTTAGTAAAAACTTTGATGATAGGATAAATATAAAAAAAAATTAAATTTCAATTTATTAAAAAAATAGTTAATTTTTTATTTATTTAAAATTTAAAATTAATTCTTTATTTTAAAATTTATCAATGAGACCCTGTAGGGTTTCCCGCCATCTCTCTCTTTCTTATGCATGTAAGACAAATTTCTTTTTAAGGGTCATGTTTTATTATACAAATTTATACTATTTATATTATATTTTTTTTATATTAAAAAAAAAACTTAGAAGTTCTTTAACCAATTAATTTGTTCAATATAATAAATTTAACATTTTTTTTCACTTACTATTTTTTTTATTTTTCTATCAAATAATCAAGTATTTATAAAAATTAAATCAATTGAACATAAACTGGTTTCATTGGCTTTGGGACGGGACAGGTTTGAGATTCTTACTAAAAAAATAAACGAGTTTGAGGCGATAATATTAAACAAAAAATAAACAGGTTTAATAACGAGATTAGCTAATTAGGTGGATATCTTATCCATTTACATCCCTAGTTGAAAGAGCTAAAAAATTTACGAGGAATTCTAAAAAATCTGTAAATTTTCCTAACACATTTTTTTCATCATCTACTTTGTAAAATTTTTATAAATTTATATATATTTATATATCTCAATAAATTTTTACAAATTCCAATATATTTTTTACAAATTTTAATAACTTTTCTACAAATTTTAATAAATTTTCTAAAAATCTCAATTTTTTTTAAGTAACTTTCGAAAAATTCTAACATAAATATCTTGAAACGGACTCAAAAATCCGTTACCACAAATTTAAATACAACATTCTGACGCAAAAATCAAACAATTTTCGTCGGATGGATTCAATTCCAATGGCACTATTCATTTTCAAAAAATATGATTTCGTCTCAAAACACCGAACTTAAAAAGATTATCAAACTACGTTTTTCGTTATTTTTCGACACTCAAAACACCATAGTGTTAAAAAAAAAAAGTTATTTTTTCCTTCTCCAATTAAGCGACGTTCTCGAATGCTTGTTTTTAAGAAAAAAGTTGAAAATAAGAAGGTTAAAGAAAAGCGCTTGATCATTAAGAAAAATTCAAACAACATGATGTCTAAACAATTCCATTCCATAGATATTAAGAATAGCATGTAAAGAAAAGAGTAAAATTACATGAGAAATTTTAGCATTTTTTACTATCAGTCTCACTCTAAATTCTGGAAGTTATTTAAATAATTTTACATTTTTATTTTCTTTACATGTTTTATAACTTCCTACTACTTTTATTTGTTTTCTTAAAATATCCCTTATTTACTCATAATTTACTTAAATAACATTATTCGTTTTTTAACATAAATACTTCAATCTTTTCAATTATTAACTAATTTTTTGAAAATTTAAAAATTATAAATTAATATTTTTTTTCACTTACACACAAAAGTGTGCATCCACTTCTAATAAAATAATAGTTAGATTATTCCAATTGTTAGTACAGTTTAACCATATGTTTTCGTTTTAATCATTTTATGTTAATTTTTAGTTCCTAGGGTCAGATATTTAATGATTATTTTTATTCATTAGTATTTCTTTTGCCATCAGAGATAAGATAAGGTCACATTCCATATCAATAAAACAATTATTACAAGCGTTACAAAAAAATAAAAATAAAAAGAAAATCTCCATGTATAACTCAAGTTATGAGTTCCACACCTAATTTCATTAATTATCTACATAATAAATTAATTCAGTGATGTGATAGTTATATAACTAAATCAACGGTTGGAATTTAATTTTATTTGAATCAATGGCTGAGATTCATCCGACAAGAAAAAGGATGGAGAAATAGAGAGAGAGAGGGGGTTGATCCATATCCTAGTTACTATATAAATTGATATGTTTTTTCTTATGCCCAAAATACACAGAAAGGAAAATTATCGAGGATTAAAAATGAGAAAAAATTAACGAAGGTAAAAAAATATAATTTATATTTAATATTTTAACTCTAGCTGTGGTCACACATAGTGAGATAAAATTACAACTTCATCGTTCTGTTTTTTATTTTTTTCTCTCAAAATTTAAAGTAAACCTCAATTAGTTTTAAAATGTGGAGCTGATTTAAATTTGTTTTCAAAAGATACGTCTGATTCAAATTTAATTTCCAAAAGACATATTTAGAAGTTCGATTTATGAAATCCGCCTTCAAACTTCAAGAGGGATTTGGAAATTGAAGGCCAATTTTCCAAACACGACTTTTGCAATATTGCGACTAAAGTTGATGTGTTTCAGAAAATCGTCTTCCGGCTTGAAAATGTAATTACCAAATTCGAATTATTCCAAATGAAAATACTATAAAATATGTACATTTCAAAATGAAGCTTGTATCGATACAGACACATTAAGGTACCTATTAGATATGTCATATAAGTGTCAAGATATTTTATTTATTTTTTTATTATCAGACATGAAAATGATACGACATGAATACATTGGGGAATTAATATTTAAATTTTTTTTAGGAATTATTATGTAATCTTAATATTTATTTAAAGTCAACATATTAAAAATAAAAAATTCACTTTCAAAGAAAAATATACATTCTCAATTTATAAGTCACATGTAACCTATACATGCCCACTAAAAATCAAAGGATAATATATGTATATTTATATTTTATAAAGAGTGCCAATTCAAATATTATTTGTGCATATTGCTTTATTAAAATTATAAATATTTTTATCTATAAAAATATTTTTAATAAAATATATAATTTTTTTTATTATTTGTCATATATTCACCGTATTTGAATTCTTATTTTTTTTTTAAATAATCATATTTCGTATTTAAAGAGACTAACACAAGGGCCGCAGCCACGGTACGCAGGAACCTTCGTCCCAAGGATTTTTATCAAACGAGGATCAGTCCGGCCTCGCAAGGTCACTACTACCATTCCAGACCATGGAATTGGACTTCAAATCTCACTGAAAATAAAACAGCAAATTTCATAGAAAATCCATACTAAAAGTCAATACCCTAAACAACATAAATATCAAAGATCAGAGCTGTTAAAGGCATCATTCATAAAATTGAACAAACCAAAACCACAATACCATACGCATACAAAGTTGCACTTCATGCCGTCCTTCATGCAGTTTCGGTCTGATGATCTAACCTCATACGACATAACATAAACATTGCGAGGACTAAAATTATCAGCCCATGACAACTGGATAATAAGACATCTATCACAACATTCAACTTAAAAAAGAACAAAGCAAAATATTGAAACAAAGTAAAGCTCAAACTACATTCAATAACTCCAAATTTATGTTCCTGCAGAAATTTCCAGAGAGGGAATTGCATATTTTGTGGTACGGAAATATAGATCATCTACCTTCTCTGTTCATCAACTGGGAAAAAACTTGACTTGTTGAAATATCTGAAAGCCTGCCATCATCATATCCCTCAACTCTGACATGGCTCGCGAGAACTTGGGGAACAACTCCAGGTGTGGGGAGCTCTAGAGCAGTGATGTCACTATCTTCGTGAGGCTCCCGTTGCTTTCCAGTTTCCTGGAGCTGAAGTGCATATTCCAAATTCCACAACACCTCACCCATTGAAGGCCTATCAACACCATATTCAGCCACACATTTCTCTGCCGTTTCACCGAATTTTCTCAGAGAGCTTGATTTTATTGTCCCCACGAGATATGGATCGATGATCTGCTCAAGCAGACCTTTCTTCTGCCATTGTATTGCCCATTCGGCCAAATTCACCTGCTCCCGGGCCAGCAATGGGTCAACAGCAGCCCTTGCACAAACAACTTCAAAAAGCACAACACCAAAAGAATAAACATCTGATTTATCTGTAAGCTGCTGCCTGCGGAAATACTCTGGATCAAGATACCCAAAACTACCTTTGACGCCAGTGCTTACATGAGTATTATCGAGACACGGACCAGACCTCGATAGACCAAAATCAGCTACCTTAGCAACATAATTTTCATCAAGCAAAATATTGGTGGATTTGATGTCCCGGTGGATGATTCCCTCTGCTGAACCTGTATGAAGGTAGTGAACGCCTCTTGCAGCACCAATGCATATTTCAAGCCTCTGCTTCCAAGGCAGAGGTGGCAATCCTGAACCATATAGATGACTTTTCAATGGCCCCTTCTCCATGTACTCGTAAACAAGTATCATTTCTGACTGTTCTACACAATACCCAACGAGTGAAACAAGATGGCGGTGTCGAATTTTTGACAAAACTGATATTTCACACTGGAATTCAGGGAGGCCCTGCCTGGATCCTGGCACGCCTCGCTTCACAGCAACCTTTGTTTTGTCTCCAAGGACCCCTTTGTAAACCATGCCAAAACCACCAGATCCAATGATCATTTCTCTGTCAAAATTATTTGTCGCCAATTCTATTTCAGCAAAAGGGATCCTCAAGCCAAGATACCCATTCAGCCCAGGGGATGCGAGTACAGTCCCTTCAGATAGCCTACTCTGCATACTGCCTCCGTATGCGCGTAAACGCGTCCAACCCATGCTTTCTGCAGGTTTTGGCTTCTGTTTCTTCTTCCTCCCTCTCAATATCAATAAAACCGCTAACGCTACCAAACCCAACAAAACAAAGCCCCCAGCAATTGAACCCCCCAAAACCGAAACACTTGTGTTCTTGGACCTGGTTTCTGAAGCCACAAAATTCACCATCTTCATTATCTCAACCCCATTCAAAATAGCATCCCTTATCGATAAACTACTAAGATCAGAAGGACCAACGCTAATTCGCACAACCCCTGAATTATCCGAATCCACAACAAAATCAATGTAGTAAGGAGAAGCAATCACATGGAAAGTAAGAACAGACAAATCAAGATCTTTGTACGCTACGAAGCCATTGATGAACACATTGAAATAGAGCTGGTTAAGCGCCCGACTGACAATGTCACAGAAATGCAATCGAACAAAGTATCTAGTAACCCCTGAACTCACTGGAAAATCCCAAGTTATATTGAAAATCGCACCCAAAGTCAAGTTATCCTTGTTCATATGCTGTGCAGTCATATAAACACTGTCAGAAGCAATCTCTCTGCTCGCACCGCCATTCTGATAATTCGGCCTAGCTGCGGTCCTCACAATCTTTGCAGCAGATTTCAGCACTATAAAATCCTCATCCGGAATCCATGTCCTCCAAAGGGTATCATTGGAAGGGGTCAACTTTAAACCCCCAACATTGATCCTGTGAACAGTTTCTAGTATCTGAGAAGACAGATTGTTAAACTCTTCAATTCCATTAGGTCCAAGCAATTTAGCCCCATTCTCAATAATGAAATCATCGGGAGCAGGAAACACCTCAATTGCATTCACAAATGCGAAATCCGACTGACTTGTGGGGACAATCAATATTTCAAATTTCACATCGTCGATGTTCAAAATGAACTCTTTCAGCACAGTTTGTCGGACGCTAAAATTGCTTAAAAGGGAAAACCCACTAGCGGAAACACCGAAATTCGCGTTATTGAGATTATAGTTCTGAGAAGTGAATGGAGAGAAGTGAAGCCTTACAAAGTGCGTCCCAGTCTTCTTGATGTTGAATTTGTAACTCGAAGCAGCGGTGAAAACCCTAGCAGTCTGGTAAAGCGGAGCTGAATTCGAAGACGGGTTTCGGTTCGTGAGAGAGAGTGACTTACCAGAAGAGAGATAGGCCGAGGCTAGTTTCGTCAAGTCGCCGACGAAGACCCGGTTATCGGCGGTGACATTTTTGCTTGACCCACAGCTGATGAGGTAGCTAACTCGGGGTTGGAAAGCTGTCGACGGAGACAGAGTTGAGAAGCAGAAGAGAAAAAAAGCTAGATAGAGAAAGTGAACGACTTTGGTCTCCATTCATGGAGGATTCTCAATTCAAGAAAGAGTTTGTAAGGAGAGAGTGATTCAAGACCCAAAATTCAGAAATTGAGAAGAAGACGAGAGGAACAAGACAGAGAGTATTAGAGAGAAGAAGCGACGAGTGATCTTTGGTTGTCCATTTACGGAAACTTGTAGAGTTGGGAGTGTGAAATCAAGATATAATGGGTTTGGCTCACGGGTCATTGTCAGCCTGGGGCGACAACTCAGCTGAAGAAAGAACCGTCCTCGATTAACTGCAGTTTTTGACTTGCTTTGTAACTGTAGTAGTCATAAAGCTCAGCAATTGAGACTCTGCGGAATGTGAATTTGGCCATTGAAGTAACTCCGGCTGTATTTTCCAGAGAAACTTTTCCACGGCCATTGAGATACGTCGGTTGGAATTTGGAAACACACTGGATGTTTGGTTGATGAAAAAATATAACAAAATTATAAGATTTAATGTAAAAATAATACGTGAGAAAGTTTAGTTAAAAGAAAATATAAAAAATTTGATGAGTTTTGATTGATTTTAGTTGGTCAAATACTACCATAGAAAAAATTAGTAATTATTTGGGATTAAAGGTAAAAAAATATAGTTTAGTGTATAAATATTTTAAATTTAAATTTACAAAGAAAACTACCTAAAAATCTTTTATATATTTATATAAAAAATTAATTTATGATTTGTTATTTATATAAATATCAAATTGTAAGTTATATTATTATACAAATTTCACTAAAAAATTTGACTCCTAGACCTGTTTTAATATTAAAAAAAATATTTTTTTAGATTTTTTTTTCTTAAGGGTTTTTACTATTATCTTAACTTTTATGTTGTCTTACATCGCCCGCTGTAAAATGGTTCTATTTTTCTTATGGGTACCCTTAACTCAAAATTATAATTTTGAAGTTGAGTTTTACACTTGGTTTTACACTTGGTTTTAATATGGCATCAGAGTTAAGTTCTACCATTCATGCAAGAGGTGTGTTACTTTTCATATTAAATTCTATTATTCTTATAGATTTTGGGTACTCTTACCTTATAATCTCAGTTTAAAGGTTGAGCTTCTTCCATAATTCTAACAATATATACACACACACAATATTATTTAAAAATACAAATGTATTGATAGTGTTACACTATTATTTCATCTTAATAAACTCTTATGCATCGATTGATTAATCTAGAATTACATTTTATTTCAACTAGCTGATATAATATATAAATCAAACCTTCAATACAAATATTTGTAAAGTTATGGATTTATGCAATTGTAATTGGTTGAAACCCACAACTAAAATTTTGTTATAAAGGACATTTGCATTGATAAAAAATTATAAAATTTGATAAAAATTTTAAATTTATAATTCATACAGTGAGATAAAAAAAATAAATCACTTTTACAGATTTCCAATGTTTTTAAAAAAATTTTAGTAATCCAAATGGAGCTTATAATTATAATTAGACAAATTAAAAAAATTCATCCAACTACTTTTACCACAGTTATTATGCTCCAAAAAGGTTAGAATTGATGACCTGTCAAAAGAAATTATTTTTGAATTACAAATGTTGTGACTAATTTAGCAATCCCAGTTGGTCAGACCCCTAAAATTTAATCCAATACTTACCCAAGCCCCCAATCTCCACCTTGTGGAATTCAAGTATAAAGGTCAATGCCTTGTCGTATTTACCAAAGGAAAGATGGGTTGGCACCAACTAATAAGTTGAAGGCCGGTGTGATGTAAAAGAGCTCCCGCCTCAGATAGATAATAACTAATATATGATGCTTGCAATTAACAGCTGGTTATCTTAATGTATGGATTATCTGCCACTTGGTCTGAAGCTTGCCCGTCCAACGCACCGCATCAGATAAGAGTTGTGTTTTGTCATCACTTAAATATACGTATATACAGCATGCTGCTCGCAAACTTCGTTTTGGTGGGACAGATGCGTTGAAAAATTTGCTTGATTTTTGTTGGTGGACATCGCTTTCTTTTTATTTTGGACGCTGCCATTTAATTAAAGACGCGTTCCGACTAACCATTTCTCTGGTACAATTTGTTGTGAGACCCAGCATAAATTACGGCTAAGTCCAATTCAATATTTTATAAAAATGTAAAGTCACGTAAAGACGGGATTGGAGTTTGAGGGAAAAGTTTGTAAAAGACTTTTGTTATTATTTGAAAAATAAAACTTAATTTTAACATTTGAATTTTAATTTGTAAGAGGAACAGTTTTGAAATGCATTGTGTTTTATTATATAAGTATAGATATCGTCAACTTTATTAATTTAAATCTAAAATTAGAATTTAGAAAAAAAAAAATCACTCTCCAAATACTACTTTTATTCAAATATTTGCCCCAAAAAAAAAATAGAGCGATGAATATAAAATTTTAATTGGTCCTATAAAAATAACTTAAGTAAAAAATATTATTATTATTTATTTATCTTTTATAAAAAAATATAGTCAATATGATTATTTTAATTTTAAAATTAGAATTTAAAAAATAATTACCTCATAGCTTAATTTATATTCAATATTTTTTTTTTACTTTTAAATGTTAAAAATACTGAGAGTTATTGTCATAAAAAAAATAACCTAATTATTATTTAAACTTTTTCAATTTATGTTTCTTAATTCAATTCCATTTTTTATTTGTGTTTTTCATTTAACTACTAATATAATTGAAATATATTTAATAACAATATTAAAATTTTAAGCAAGTGGGTTTACTTTTAGAACTCTTAAGAAGGTGGGTTTCTTTTCAAGAACTCATAAACTTGTTACATTTATTAAAATCATATCTCATACTTTTGTAGGCAAATTGAAAAATGAAATTGTAGTGTTTTTGCGATGCAGGATAAAGAAATAAAAGTTTTGAGGAGAAATTTTGGTTTGTTAAAGATCTTAACCCCTTGTTAAAGAATAAAATTCAATATCAGCCATTAAATTTTAATTTATGAGAAAAATAATTTTAAAATCCGTCCTATTTTATTATATAAATGGGTAGTAAGTTGATATTACAAAAGAAAATTATTTGCTTTGGCCTTTAAAATTTCAAAATAGAAAAACAAAAATATCCTTGTGCTTATCCGAAATTTTACTTTAAGTGTTTTTTTTTTTTTTTTTGGTAAAAGTTAAGAATACAAGGTTTTTTGGTAAAAGTTAAGAATACAAGGTTTAAATTAATCGTAATATTCCTCTTCAATTAAATGTCGAAGTAGCAAAATTTTAAGATTCCAATTTTCAAATTTTCAATGGATTAAACATCTTTTAATTGAACAAAATAGGTAAAATTAATTAAATGTTCAAACTTTTTGTTTCCAAAATTTTAATTCCACCTCCCCCCTTTTATTTTTTCGCTCTTGAGATTTTTTAAGCTAGTTTTTAGTTAAATGGATCAAGTTTGAAATTATAAAAATTAATATAGGTTCAGCCGAATTTATTTAAAATATATATAATTTTGTACTTTATTTATCGTTTTTATAAAAATATATATTTTAGAATTATTATTTATTGCTATAATTTTTAAAATTATTTTTTAGCTAAAAATATAATCTAAAATGTACTTAAAATTTGTTTACTTGGAAAGGTATAAGTTTATAAAAATTAATGTCTCGTATTTTATATAATAAATTAAAAATTTAAATTTTATGATTTAATTTGTATTTATTTATATATATATATATATATATTTTATTTTTTTTAACCCTAATTAATGTCTAAGTAGGCAAATTCAAACTTCGATTATTCGGCCCCCATGGCCACCACAGTTTTTGTCAGGCCCGCCATCGAGACGTCGTCGTATTCATCACAACGCCACAGTATATGCACACACTTGCACAAGCGCAAATCTTCTCCATTCTTATTAGCTTTGGATGGTCTGCCATTTTTGTTTGTACCAAACCAAAGGGTTCAGCGCCTCGCAGCGAGAGAACAATCAACCGTAAGTTATGATAAAAGAACAATTGAATACTCTTAATCGCGCTGTTTCAGTTGCTTCTTTTGGTTCTCCTAGGGTTTTGTCTGTTGATCGCTGTTTCGATTTCTGCTCTTTAGGGTTTTATGTTCTTGGATTCGCCATCACTCTTAACGAAATTGCTAACTGGTTTGTATATGCGTGCCATCTTTTATTCTGTTATACATGCGTATGTATACTAAATTAATAAGCATTATATTTACATGCCACGTTAATTTCCGTCGCTCGTTTGTAAGTGGAAAAATTTATGGCATATAGAAGTCCTGATTTTCCTGAATTTAGGGATAACAGTTGAGAAAAGGTGTGTTGATTTGAGTAGAAGAAATGTCCGTTTAGGGAGCGGGGTCGTCCTCTAGATCCATAAATATGCAGTCGGAAACTTAAGCCGGACGATTTGAGGCTTGTCCCTGATAATTTCTTCTAAATAGACCCATATAGGCAGCATTCTATTTAAGTGGATATATGGTTGCTTTGAAGAAACAGAAGAGAAGGCTTTTTGAAGATATGCATTAATTTTGTTTTGGATCGATTTGGACTAATCGTAATTTCATTGAAAAGAAGAAAAGCAATGGCAAATTGAAGTTAGATGTGCATATGTTCTAGTGACTTTTGCCGTATTGTCAATTCTATGGTGTTGGCTCTCTCTTACATTTCCCTTGTGGCAGTGCCCGTGTTTATGCGCTCGTATCTATAATTCAGTCAGTATC
>QLOD02000033.1:2339672-2350547 GCA_003260245.2 Sideroxylon spinosum
AAGTTTTGATATACCACAAACCTAGGCTAAGAGGGAGAAATATACCGTGCAGGCATGACACACTTGTGATGATAAGCGGAGGAAGTGGCATTACTCCTTTTATCTCCATCATCCGTGAGCTCCTCTTTACCACGAGCACAAGAATGTGCAGGACCCAACAGGTTCTCCTCGTTACTGCTTTTAAGAAATCTGTGGATCTCACCATGCTAGAACTCCTCCTCCCTGTTTCCAGCACCACCCTTGACACTTCTCACTTGCAACTACAGATTGAGGCATACATAACAAGAGAAAAAGAACCCATTACAGATGGTCAAAAGCTCTACCAAACCATCTGGTTCAAACCTAGTGCCAAAGACGCCCCAGTTTCTGCAATTCTACGCTCAAACAGCTGGCTTTGGCTTGGAGCTATAATTTCAACCTCATTTCTCATATTTCTTTCGCTTATTGACATTCTTACACGATATTATATATACCCTATTGATCATAAAACTAACATGAGATTTTCATACACTTCAAGATCAGCTCTAAACATGTTATTCCTATGTGTCTCCATAGCTATGGCTGCAACGGCAGCTTTTCTTTGGAACAAAAAACAGAATGACAAGGAAATGAGACAGATTCAGAACTTGGACATGCCGACACCAATGGCATCACCAGGACCAGACTCACGGTTCTACAACAGGGACAGAGAATTGGAAAGCCTTCCCCAACAGTCCCTATTTCAAAATACCAAGGTGTACTATGGTGACAAACCTAATCTCAAAAGTAAGAAATTACAGTCATCCTACTTATTTCCCAACTTCTGTACTAATTTCACCACGAACTAATTTGCTAAAAGGTAGCTTAAGTAGTTTTTTTTACTTTATTTATTTAGTATTATTTTTTTCTGTTTTATTAATGCAGAATTGCTATCAGAGTGTGAAGGATCTAGCATTGCAGTTCTTGTCAGTGGCCCAAAGAAGATGAGGCAAGAAGTTGCAGCACTATGCTCATCCATTGATGCAGATAACCTACATTTTGTATCAACCAGCTTCACCTGGTGAAGCGGGCTGTGGGCGAAGTTTTCACAATTCCTTCATTCGCAGATGATCATGATGCCAGTGCCTTATTAGGTTTTATATATTTGGATATATTGAAGTCATAATCATCATGAGTTCAATAAAGAGCATTCCTGTTTCATTTGCGTATGTTACGTGAGAAGAGCACAAAGATGAAAAGAAACTTCAAAGGAAAATAGTGAAGAACTCATTGGACAAGTCATTATAGACATATGATGACCAACAGAAATGCATGAATAATAAACACGAGAAGCAAAGAGGATTTCACTACCCCCCCCCCCCCCCCAAAAAAAAAAAAGCACACAATTCCAGCAGAGAAAGCCAACTTCTAAACAGAAGCTCTAAGAACATAACAAATTCTCCAATTAGCACAACCCAGAGATGAAACAAACATGAACATCAAATCCTTGACTTTGTTTGGGAACAGAAAAACCAATTTTTTTTGCTTGGATTTTTTTTTTTAAACCAAAATTTGATTTTCTTCTATTGTTTGGTAGCCTTATAGGCATTATTCACATCCATATTTAAAAAAAAAAAAAAAAAAAATTGCAAAAAAGTGACGTAACCAATACACAAATCATAATCGAAATACAAGAAACGTTTAACCTAAAAGCTTATGTAACCAAAATAAATTACTTGATCATCAAACATTCATGAAAAATTCAGATTAATTTATACATTGGGAGTAGAATAATAACTTGACAAAATGCAGAAACATGAGCAGTGAGAGGATAAGCATCTGGAAAGCACTATGATTTCAGCGCTGTACTGCTTAACCAAAAAAGCATAGCAAACAAAACAAGTTTCCTCCCACAGAAATTTGACCACAAGGAGAATTTTGCCAATTAGTGGAAAAAAAAAAAAAATGACCAAGAAAAGCTCAGAATCTAATTACAAGGAACACTGCATCTTCGCATACCGAAGGAAGTATAACAAGCATTTGTATTAATGATTTATTGTGTCCTAGGATCGCATATACAGCAGCCACGTTGGCCAGGGAAAAAAAAAACAAATAAATCCAGGGAACAAGAAGAACAAAAATAATGAGACAAGCAGCATCAGGCCTATTAGAATTCCTAAAGGAAATTGGAATTGTTAAATAATTTCCAGCACTGCCCACTAGAACCAGGCATGATAAACATTTGAAATATTTATCGATCAAAGGGAAGATTAAGCTAATAAGGAATAAGAACTCCAAACTACCATCAAAGCCACCCACAATAAAGAAAATATCTGATTGCAAAGGGCAAATAGCCATCCTCTACCTTGATACATCCTCATCACAATCTCGAACTCCAGATGACTTAGGGACAGATGCATACATCCTCTCACTGCTACATTTGAAGGGAGCTCTCTCTTCCCTGGCACTCCTGGGTATTACCCTTCTGTCAGTGGCCCTAATGCATCTATCCTCGTCACGAGTGTTATGCACCTCAAAACAATCTTTTCCATTATACCGGAACCGCCTCATAAAACCACTGTTGCTTCTGTGTCTCATTCGATGAATCATCTCGTATTTGTCACGATATTTTGTTCTCTCAGAGTCATTGCCATCATATCTATGTTCCCTACCAACTCCACCAGACAGCTCTGTAAACCTTCCGGGATGCATCATGGATCTGAAACAATCAGCTGACTTCATTCTTCCAGAACCACGTGAATCAAACTTTTGTCTCTTTACAAACAATCTTCCAGATGAATTTCTCTCCCTAAAACGAGCAGACACATAATTCGGATCATCTATCCATCTGGAATCACACTCCAGGGAGAAGTGACTTCTTGGAGGGGAAATGAAAACATCTTCATCATCTGCTGCAAAATTAGATTTCTGAAAGTGCATCCTCCTCATTCTCTCCATTCTTGCCTCAGATCTGAAATCTGGAGATCTGCTAAGGTTCCTCGCCCCCATGTTTCTTTCCTTTCGCAGGTTAAATGTAATGGGAGATCTAGTTCTTGATCGAGACCGAGACTTTCCACGTGACCGAGAAAAACTAGCACCCCTACTGGGAACATGAGAAAAGCTGCGTTCACACCTGGCCAAATAATGTGGCGGACGAATGGAAGCTGATGTAGGGTCATCAGTCATAGGCCCATGGTACTCCTCCCTGCGGCCCCGCCTAAACCCCTGCTGATACATTCCAGACCTCCCTCTACTCCTGAGGGAGCTATCATCTCTTTCCATTACCATTCTCCTATGCACACTATAAGTATCATCTGCATCATCTGGTGATCTCCTTCTCGTGAAGGGTCGATACAAACCCTTAGAGGAATAATTCACAGCACGCCTCTGATCACGGTAGGTCAATCTGTCAATCTTTGCCGCAGAATTTGCAATAGTGCTTCTTGTCCTGGGATGCCCAGCACCTTCTGGATAACCAGGTTGATAATGGTTTCTTGAATCCCAGCAGCCTGCTGGAGAATCAACCCAGTGACCATCCCTTGGGCTTTGACCAGGTCTGTTCCTTCCCAAATGCTTCTCGGAACCAAACACCCTTCCAGCTCGAAAACATGGGACATAACTGGATCTGAAACATCAAACAGTCAATTAACAATCAAACGATTAGAAAATACAAGGGTACTGGAGAGGAATGTTATACAAAACCAAAGAAATTACCTGCTTTGCTGCATATATACATTATCTTCCTTCCAACGCAGGTAATCAGAAGAAACTTTGATATCAAGTCCGTCCACAGAATCAGAACCAAGGATTCTTCCTGTGCTATTATTATTTGTTTCACCGGTACTATTGGCAGAACATTCACAAGCTTCAGCTGATTGATTCCGTCCAGTAAACTTTTTTAAGCTCCCTGAATGGCTTGACTCCTTCAAAGCGTTAGCTATTGCACATTCCATAACTTCTTCTGTCAAACTTCTGTTATTGTCATTTTGACAACTATCAGAATCAAGTTCTGACATACAGCGATTAGCAGCAGTATCTGCATCTTTGTTGTCAGAATCATAGTCCACACATTCAGTTTCATCTTCAACTTCATTCTCCTCCCAAGAATACAAACCTGACTCCCTCAATTCTCCATCCTCAAATGGAGATTCATAACCTGCCTGAATCTCAGTCATTTTATCTACATCAATTGTGTGGACATGACCACCATGAGAAACATCTGAGCCACATCCATCATTAATGGTATCTTCTAAAGAAACATTACCAAAACAATAATTAGTCTTGGGTATCGGGTCCTCCAGCTCAACATTCAATGAAGAATCCATTGTAGTTCCTGCTGCAGGTGTTTCCCTATCTTGTTTCTTCTGCAAAGTTGGCTGGCCATCTCCAAAAGTGGTGCCTAATGCACACAAATTTTCATGCTCAGGTGAAAGGAGGGAAAGATCTGCTTTCCCTGATTTATTTACTGAATGCTCAACATCTAACATTTGACAGGTAACTGTGCTAACCAACTCTGTTGGAGAAGTTTCATTGTCAGGCATATCAAAGGTTTCTCTAGAATCTTCTTTAGCTTGTAAACTGACACTCTCACACGCAACCTTCTCTGAAATTGCCAGATCAAGGACAACATCATGTTTTCCCTGTTGAACATTTTCTATCTTGTCATGTTGCATGGCAGAGGTTCCACCACAATATTCTCTTGTCTGAATGATGACATTGGTGGGAGATGTATTTATCTTTTCCCCAGAGAGAGGTTTGCTTGTGATGGAAGCTGAACCAGGGCAATGAGAATTATCGAGGGATTTATCCTCGCCTATAACCTGAGAGGAAGCCTCATTATCTCCAGCAGAATATTTTAACAGATCCAAAGTGTGTTCAGGATCCATAAGTCTGGCGCAGCATTCCAATTTCTCTGGCCTTTCACTATGCACACCATCACTGGAGATTCCTTCGGAAGTGTTTCTTTGAGAACCAATGTTTAAATCATCACAAGGTAGCTCCCATGCCTCCATCACAGTATTCAGGTCCCAATGTAACCGATCATCTTTCGTAGAAGCAGACCTCTCTCCACCCACACTCTCTCTCTTACCATGGAAATTATGTGGCACAACGGCAGAACTATCCTGAACCATCGAAACATCAGCATTATCTCCATGTGGCGAATCTTTTGGAAACAAACTCTCATTTTCTGAGGATGTAGTAGTTCTTTCCAAAACTGTAGCAGATACAGAAGAGTCAGTTCCTTCTAACGTCAATAATTCATCTACCACTGGACCATCCTTAACTTTATGAGCATCATCACTAATGCTGTTATTGCAGGCAGCAGCTGCAAGAAGTGCAATACCAGAGAAGTCTTCACTGTAACCAGGTTTTCCATCAGTCCCCTCACTAAACTTTCCATTCACAAAATCGTTCACAACATCTAGATTGAATTGTACTGACAAAGGACCATTAAATTCCCCCAGTTCCGGGTTGGATACTGTATTTGGAAGACGCCACTCAACTGAAGCATATTTACCATCTATGGCTCGATCAAAATCTTCAGGTTGTGGAGAAGAGGATCGTGGCTCAGATGACAAAGACCCTTCGCAATGTGGTGAAGGGGTTCGAGGAGGTGGTGATGGAAACCGACGCAGGCGCCTCCTTTTCTTGATTGGTACATGTTCTATTTTGTCCGCAAAACGTCGCCCAAGAACAGCTACACCAAGCTGTCAAACAGAGAGTATGATTAACATCGCAAAATTTAGGATCAACGATAATCGTTATGCACAAGTTAGGAAATATACCTTCTCTGAATCAGAAGCTGACAACTCCACTCTTTTAGTGCTCTTATCATCCTGTTGCATGCCCACATTCAAGCTCCTGGATCGTATCCTAGAACGCCTAGCACTCCTAATGCCTTTTGTCGGTATCTTCCAAAGCAACTCGGGATTGATGAAATTTGTACGTTCTATATTGCTAAACATGCTTGCAGATGGAGGTCCTATTCCCTCGACTGACAGTCTGCCACAAGTGTTGCAAGTTATCTTATCTACTTTCTTTCTTTTCCTACTCAAGTCCACAGGAGACGCTAAACCCGTGCAAGTACAGAAGCCAGTCTGCAATTTAACAAAAAAGTATGCGTCATCAACTATAAAGAAGTCTAACATCAGTCAGTCATTTTGAAGTTTAGTACTTTGCACTTGCCTAAATTTCATTATGACGACTGAAAAGATGTCCTATTTACAATAAACGAGTTCAACGAATGGGAAAGAATACTAAAAACTCACCATTGATTTGGACACCCACATTCCCCCTTTAAATCATCGATATTCCTGCCAAGCTATTAGAGCTCTGTCCAAAGTTGCCCACGCTTCACCCACCTATAAAAATGCACACCAAGTGATCAGCAATAAAGTGGAATATGATAACTAAACACAGTTTGCACAAATAATAGAAAAATGGCAATCCATCTCAAAAAACAACTAACAAGAAGACTGCCAGCATGTGTCTCACGAAGACTGTAAAAACTTCTTCAGTTCACAATGCAGCTTTCAAGGACGATGGAAAAACTTCAGGTAACATTACAGCACAAAGAAATGGAACTCATCACACTTCAACAAGTGCAACTAACTAAAAAACCCAAAACTTGGAAGCCATTGATTTGGCAAATGAATTTTTATTCTTAGAATCCCAGACAAGTGGGCAAAGCAATTTAAGGAGTTCATAATAAGTCATTAATCTAGTACAAATTGAAGGTCGACCTGGACAACATCCAAAACAACTCGTGCCAACCAACTGCTGGGCTAACATCAAGAACAAAAATAAACCATCATTAGAGAAGGAACCCATCTCAAATCATTTTGCAGCCCAACCTCAAAGGAGCCATGTCAACATAAATGACAAGGTCATTAATTTCAAGAAGTAGATAACAACTTCCATATGGATGATTCTACAAGGCCAGGGTAGATAGTGACGAGATTTCAAGAATGAAAGTCCATCTCCTTTGTATATTACATCCAAAGGCCACCATTTCCTTGAATCGCCTCATAAGGATACAAAGCACAAGTATAGCCCCTTTTTGGAAAAGGGTAATGCTTGAACTTAGAAAGCCTTCCAAAAATATAAATGGCATCATATCCTACAGATCCAGTCAAGGCAAGGGGTATTATATCCAGCAACAAGGTTGTTATATCGATCGATCTTCAGAAGTCATCTGGATTCTGAAGAAAGTGATATTTTGATGTTCGTTCAGGTCAAGCTTTTATTGTTTTTGTATGCGCCTTCAACTGGAGCGTCTGAGGAAGATTCCCCGCAAACGCACCTAGCGATTTGTTGTCTTATGTGACGATTTGGGGAGCCAAAGGCCCAAAACAGAGTTACTGTTCCTAGATCAAAATTCTATTTGGAACTCATAAAGCTGCTCCTGCAAATGTATTCTGGAGAAAGCCGAAGGTAATATCTTCGTCAACGACAGAGTGACGCGCCAGAAAAGAACAAATTAAGATGATGGTTCGTATATCAACGAAGATACAAGGCCGTTCTCATGCAAATTCTATCTTCCAGCTTCGCCGATTAAATCCTAACAAAACGACATCATATACACATAGAAGTGCGCTGCCGTAATATACAAATATGTCCTGGAGCCTTGTCAGACAGTCTTCAATAAAAATCCTCGACAAGCTTTCCGAAACGGAAGATCTGGCAATTCCAGCGACGAACGAAGGCTTTTCTGGCGCTTATCCCCAGGGTCGAGAGAAACGCAACCACTTACGGTCTCTCCTCTGACCGAAGACAAACAGCCAACAAAAGAAAAACGCATAAATCAAAAACTAAGACTTTCAATACCTGTTCTCTCTTGATTACAATCGCCGAGATTGGTGATTTCCGAAACTTCAAAAAGGTTAAGCAACAGATATATTGTGCTGTTCACAAAAATCTCCGCAGAGATCCAGTCTCCTTCAAATCCTGCTAAAGGAAAACGAGATTCGGTTCTTCTTCTTTTTCTTCTTGCCTCTCTCTTCGAGGCTTCAATCGCCGCCGCCGCAGCCGCCGAGGACTATTTCCAAAATTACGCTCCTATTTACAGAACACAATCGATGAAGAGCAATCGCCGGCGAAACTCCGATCACTGGATTCCTGTCGCCACCTCCACACGCGATAGTTTGGAGCTCTGGAAAACGGATGACGATGATGAGCTGAGAGCCTTCGCCTCATCACGTATTTATGTTAAATTTGTACCCAGAATACCCTCGTATATTTTTGTTATACCGAGATCACCCATCGCAAACCCTAATTTGAGTCAAACTTTGGTGCTCTTTACAGGTCAAAAATCGCCAGATGTACGGCCAGTATTAAATTGACTTTGTGGCCGCCTCGGGATTCATCGAATGCGATTCCAATCAACGAGATCCGTAATTATTTATCGATTGCCCCGCAAAATTGCGTACTAATACCTTTTGTGCCCTGTATGGCGTCTATTTTCATTATGGTTCCCAAATTTTCTCAAATTTGTTCTTTTGCCCTAGCCCTTCTCTTTTTTTACTCATCCCTTAATACAAGTAACTCCTTCCTCCCAAAAAAAAAAAAAAAAGGCTACATATTAACATCTTAACTTTTCAGTTTTGTAATGATAGTGTACATTTTCACACTAATATTTATAAATTTAACCAAGAATGAATCCAAAATTTTTATTAAGTGAGATACAAAACATATCAAAAGAGAGTAACGAATCACGTTAAGGTTGAAAGTAATAATAGAAAAGAAAAAATATTGTCTATTAAGAACAAGAAAATTATCATAGGATATTGAATCGGTTAATACACCTTTTCATGTTTTAATGGTTCAACTAAGGCATTCTAATAGCATCCGATTATTAGGATCTGTTTGGCGTAACAAATTTTACTGAAAATCGCTGAAAGTCTATGAAATTCTCTGTTACACTTTTACATTTTCTTACCCTTTCAAATTTCAAAAAAAAAAGTTTAATACCTTTTAAAAAATTACATAACTAGAAATCCGTTAATCGAATGGATAAAAATTTTTTTGGGATGTCAATACGAACTCTAAACTATCAAATGACACCCACTTTACCTATTTTTTTGTATACTGTCCCGATGAAAAGTACCAAACCGTTCCGACGATTTCCCCTCTGCTCCATTTCATTCAAATAACTAACAAAAAAGTCAAAAAATTCTAATGCAAAACCGTTTCGAAGAACTAAAAAACTGTTTTGCCAGTTTTTCTCTCAAAAAGTTAACATAAAAGTCAAAAAGTTTCACTATTCATCTCTGAAAAACGTGATTTGATAGCTGCGCACCAAACGCTAAAAAGTTTCTCAAATTACATTTTCGTTGTTTTTCGTTATTTTTTACCGTACCAAATGAACGCTTACTTAGGGATGTTCACTGTTACAAATATATATATATATATATGATTATTATTATATTTTATTATTTATAAAATTTATTATGAGTGCATTTAGTCAACCAATAAACTAAAATTTTCTTACAACTTTTCCTCTATTGTTGACACGTTTGCACTTTTGAAAAATTTTGCGTTTTTGATAAAAATGGAAAAAGTTAAAAGAAAAATTGGAGATGATAATGTTTTTGCGTCTGGTCAATTATTTTATGTATTTGATAATTTTTGGTAGAAAAAATTAGGAAAAGTTTAACTTTTTTTTTTTCTTACTTTATCAAACACACCCTATGCTGTATGTATTTTACATTTACTAATATCATTTACGAAATCATTTTATGAAGAAGTTAGGAAATACATTTCATTCCATGAAAAATTTTGAGTTTGATTTTTGTTTGGCTGTTTTATGTTTAAATAATTAATTTTAGTTAGTGTTAATTTTTAAGTAAGAATGTCACTTTTAAAATCGATGCATCTTAATGTCGTTACGCCCTTAATTTTTAAAATAATTAGTCAAAGACAATAAAAAATATTCCATATGAAAATAAATATTACATAAATGTATTAGGATAAAATAGCACTTATATAAATCTTGAGGAAATTCTATAAAGGTAAACTTTTATAATTTTTTTTTAAATTTTGGTTTATTAAAATAAATTTTTTAAATTTATATTCTCTTATACTCTTTTTTTTTTAAATAAAACTTGAAGGATATTTTAGTGTCCATAATTTCAATTAACCTTTTATGATATTTTTGTCAATTAAATTTTTTGTTATCAAACTTTAGGTGAGATATTTTGGTCCATAATATTTTTGTCTTTTACCTCACCTACACAATTTTTTATTAAATTTTGTTTAAAATCATAATTATTAGTATGAATTAAGGGCAAATTATTGCATGTTCATAGTTTAAGTAGAGTTGGACATCGACCAGGAAGGCAGCACGACATGTCCAAATCACCCATATTTTAGGCTCGTTTTGTTATTAAATTGGAATGGATCTAGAAAATTTCTTAACCCAACTTTAAAATGGTTTAGAATAAGAATATTGTCGCAGTTTAATTTAATCTAAAGATTTTAAAATATGATTTTTATATAATATTATGTTATTAAAATATAATTGGTTATATAATACAGGTTAAATAACGGGACAGTATATATATATATATATATATATAAGATTAATATCTATTAATTTGACAAACATAATAATTAAGTTTAATGTAAAATTGGATTTGAGATAAGAGAGGACCCGATTTTAAAGTAAGGTCAATCTAAACCTAAGCGATCACAATTTGTATTATTCTTCAATTCCTACAACTAAGATTAACTTGTTTATCGGTCAATACTTGAAGGGTAATCGAATAAACATTTTCCTATTCAACAACATTAGAGAATCCGATATTCACATGTTGATGATATATAGCATAAATAAATTTCGTCACTATATTTAAATTTATAGCTAGAAATAAAACATGTTCTTTATAATCAAACTATTTGCAATTAATTCGGCACAAA
>QLOD02000033.1:2450530-2460673 GCA_003260245.2 Sideroxylon spinosum
TTTTTTAACTTTTACATTAATTTTTTTGAGAGAAAAACCTTTGGAATGGTTTTTTTTATTTCTGTCGGAATGGTTTTATATTAGAACTTTTTAACTTTTATATGAGCTTTTTGAGTCAGAACGGATTGATACTTTTTATCGGGATGATATACAAAAAATTTACAAAGAAAAACAAAATGGGCGTCATTCGATAGCTTAGGAGTTCACGTTGATATTTTGAAAAAAATTTATCTATTCGATTAACAGAATTTCAGTTATGTAATTTTTATTTAAAGATATTGATTTTTTTTTTTTAAAGTTTGAGAAGGTAAGAAAGTGTAAAAGTATAATAAAAAATTTCAAGAAATTCTTAAAAAATTTTAATGATTTTTGATAAATTTCGACACGTCAAATAAATTCTATGAGATATTAATTTTTATAAAATTATATATTTTTATAAGAAAAAATCCCAAATTGAAATGGCGACTACCCGTTTAATTACTTCTACATTATTACACTATTTTAATCTAATTTCATTCACTCTGAAAACGCTCTCTAATGCGTCTCTCTCTCTCTCTCTCTACATTACTTCAGTCTCTTCATATCTCTGTTTCCAACTGCTCTCTCCACGCGATCTCCTCACTGTCTGCAAAACCCCAAAACAAATCGAAATTCTGCTAGTCTCTTCTTCTCCCTCATTCCCTCACTCTTTCTGTGTAATCTGTCTAGGGTTTTTGCCTCTTCATTTTCAGGGTGGTTCGACTCACACTCCGTCTCCCAGATGAGCTCCTGTTCCGGAGCGACGCGACGCTCAGATTTTGAGGTGAGTTTTGTTAATCATGTCTGAGTTTTGCGTGGTCACTGACAGTTGAATGGCTCTTTTTGCTTTTCATTTGATGGCGAGATCTGTGTTTTGTTGTGGTGGGTTGAGATCGAGCTGATTTCCGACCTAAACAGTTATATGCTAGCTAGAGTTAAGTCATGAGTTGTGCAGTTCATAATTCGACTGGTGAGAATACGGAGGGAAAGAAAACAGAGGGACGTTGATTTTGATCGTCATGGTCTGTGTTTGTCTGGTTTGTCAAAAATGGAAGAAACCTAATTCAGAGTCTAAGGATTTGAGATTGACCTTTTTTTTTTTTTGACTTTTTGCCCCGAAGGTTTGATTTGATTTTGGACTCGATCAAACGAGAAAAAATGAAATTTGATGGTCGTATCACTTTCAACTGCACCTTTTTTTTAACAACATTTTCTCCATAAATTGCAAAATGCTGTTTGGTGGAATATAAAAATGAGAAGTGATGCCCTACTTAAAACTTTTGTGATTACCAGTTTTGGAGAAACCGTTGTTCTAAAGTTTTCGATGAAACCTGGAGGATGTGGGCCTTTATGATATTCGTCTCTATATTTGTCTACAACCAACGGCGTAGGAAAGTTTACTTTACATGTAAACTAAATTTAGCTAATGAAAAATGTGTTTTGAGTTCTATCTATTTGTTTAGAAGTAACAAGGGAAAATTTATGAAGGTGAAATTAAAGTTGGTAATGTACTAAAATGGATCAAGAGAGTAGATCGCCCCTCCCAATACCCTGTGTGCATTGCATTTTTTTTATTTTTTTAAAGTAGATTGCTAATTTTCAACAAAGGGAAATTACACTTGTATCATCTCAACATTTGGCTAATTATAGTTAATTACCATTATCATTTAAAATTTACACTCACCTTATTTTGACATGTTCATGACTGTAGGGTTTGCCTAGCTTCCTTTGCCTTTTGGGAACTTTTGAAATTCTCTAAAATTCGTCGTCACATGCTACGGAGAAGATAGAACCAATATCCTTTAAATTCCATTCCCTTTTTTTTTTTGCTTCGTCTTGGTCCATATATTCACAGGGCTTGAAACCTCCATGTCATCAACCTTATGAATTGGATGAGACCAACCGTATTCAATTTCAAACCAAACGTTGCAATATATGGAGATAAGACGAGCCTTCATATGCACTTTCCAATACAAATAATTGGTGTCATCAAATCATGGGGGTCATCTGATCAAGCCTCTTTAAACACTAAGATGTGTCTAATGTTCTTCTCTCTTTACTGAAACCCTACAATCGGCATCTCTTTAAATAGGAAACATAGTCCAAGTAAAAAATGAAAACCAAAAATAGAAAGTATTAATTCTGAAAATTATCCTCTCGCTAGGGCAAAGTTCCTAGTGAGTAACAGAGCCAAAAAAGCTCATGGTTTTCCAAATGAGTTCCATTTGAGTGTTCTTATGAGAATCTTATTCTGAACATCAACTCTGTTTGTCAAAGCATTCTAGGGACACCTTCTGACTTTGTTATTTCAAACTTGAATGCATCGGCTTCTCATATATCCAAGTCACAAGACCACTGTGTTGACTTTAACTAAAGTATTGCATTCAATCAAATCATCAGAATAGATGTCTCCTAAAATCAGCATGAACACTCCATGACTATAATTTGTCTTCATGTTAAAAGCAATTAGCTGCCATGTCATTGTCTTCAATTATATCAACCAGCCTCACATTGTAAATTACTAATGTACATGGATTCCTAATTAATCAATATTAGGAAAAACCCTAAATAATTACAATTCAAATTCTATTTAGAATTAGAATCACAATCCTGATTTATCAGAGAATGTAAAATCCTATTTGGTCAAAGAAATAAAAATCTTCTTAGGTTAAGGAATCTGCCAATACTAAAATAAAACCTAACAGATCTAACTGTTAATGTTAAATAGAAAGTAATACAGTTGCATGGAAAAACCGTGTAAGATGTCTATTTTATCTTTTTAGACTATAAAAATTGTCCAAAACACCCTTGAGATATTCAAAAGTTAAAAAAATGAACAATGTGCAAAGGGAACAACTCACAATATTTTTACTTTCTGTCATTGTTTCCATTTATAGACATTGTTTTGACTTCGGAGATAGAATTGGATTGTAATTTGAACTAGTTTTTTTTTTTAAATAATGTTTGAAGGTCTCAGTGGCCATTTTAGACATTTTTTATAGTTTAAAGGGGTAAAAGAAATATCTCATGTGATTTTATGGTGTTGATCACACTACTTTTCATTTAACATTGATAGCCAAAAAGATGGAAGGATTTAATTGTAATAAATATTTCAAAATAAAGGGTACGAGTGTAAATTTTTTAAATGTTGAGGGCAGCCAAGTGTTATTTACCCTTTTAAAGTTTTAATAATAATAAGTTTTGTGAATTCAGAGGCAGTCACGGAAACATTGTTCAATGAGAGCATAAGTTGTTGTGAAACCATAGCCGTCTTAAGGTTTTGTTTTATAGCTAAGATGGATTGAATAGAAAGAGAAATGCTTGGCTATCATTCTTTTTCATTTTTGAAAAATTTGATTTCTTTCACGTTATCCATTATTGAACTGAAAGAAGTATAGTAATGGAAATATCTAAGGGAAGGAATCTTACTTTAGTTCACCGATTGAGAGAACATGCAGGACTACACTTGTTCATTTACTCAAGAACTCATGAACGGAAAAAATACAGTGGTCAAAAGTTCAAATTTCTGCCTTGTAATGAGAGAATAGAAGATGATAAGTAAAAAATAAGTTGGAACTACCGTGATCATTTGACTTGTAAAAAAAAAAAAAAAAACAAATAATTTCTGTGATCATTTATAGCATTTAGATTTTCCCATCAAGCTAATGAAAGGTTTTCTAAATAACATTAGTACATCTGACATGCTAATATCTGGGCTTTTTTTCTTGTCCGCTTTATCTTTCACAACCCGAGACAGGTGCTATGCCATAGAGAATCACTTGTTATTTTAATGATTTCTGTAGTTATTTGTTAACCTTCGCTCCACAGGCCATGGGTAAAATCCCCCCCCCCCCCCAAACAAAGAAAAAAATATTGCTTAGGTAAGTTTTCTATCATTGTGTTGTATGCATGAGTTTTCTGGTTTGCATATCTTTCTTCTTCTTCCCCCCCTCCTCTCCCTCTCCTCATTTTTTGAAGGGAGGCATGCATGGAGTGATGTCGGGGTGGGATTCAGTGAAACAATAAGGGTTCATGATTGTTACAGTTATCTTCATGTCATGTAGTCTTTCAGTGACTACAGTGTTTGCGTACACCTTTACAAAAACCTTTGTCTATATTTTCAGATTCTTCTAGCAAAATCAAAATGTTTCAACTACTATTTAGATTTGTTCACAGATAACTTCCAAAGCACATGGAGAATTGGATCAACAAGTCTTGAGTAATTTTAATTAGAATGTTTGATTTTTCTAATTGTTTTTTGTGTGTTATGGGCAACTTGTCCTTGTTTGTGTGGAGAAATACCAAAATTTCTGTCATCTCCACATAGTTTTTTTATTTTAAGTGTTGTCACAAAATTTTCATTGTTTATTGAGCAATTTAATTGAGCATACTTTCAGTGGTTAACAGTTTTGGTGATAAAAAAATATTTAAACTGTGGAAAAGTACAAAGAATGCCCTTTTTTGTTTCTTCCTTTACGTTCTCTCTTATAACTGTTTGTATTTATGTGCAGTTTATTCTGAACGGTAATTGAGTTCTGCCTGATGTTACACAATTTTGTGGTAGCCACTCAGAAACACTTCGTGTGGGGAGTCATTATCTGATTAAAAACCAAGCAGCAAGTCATGAGCTGTAGTGATGGGAGATCAAGTTAGTTAATTCTGTACATTTATTCATAGGTTATTGTTGGTGCGCTGATATTGCTCCCATTTTTTGTACTTTAGTATTAAGAAACATGCCTTCATGGTGGGGGAAGTCATCATCTAAAGATGCAAAGAAGAAAACTAGCAAGGGGAGTTTCATTGATTCATTGCACTGGAAATTTAAGATTCCAACCGAGAGCAAACCTGTTAGCAGAACTGCAGGGTCACAAAGATGCAGCAGTGATGCAGTGTCAGAAAAGGGACCTCAGTCTCGAGTAGAGTCAAGGTCACAATCACCTTCGAAGCAAGTATCAAGATGTCAAAGTTTTGTTGAAAGGCCTTATGTCCAACCTCTTCCTCTTCCAAGTCTGCACATTGCTGGCATAGTTCGTACTGATTCTGGGATCAGTGTGTCATCAAAACCAAGACTGGAGAAAGGCTCCAAGCCATCATTGTTTCTACCTCTCCCAAGACCAAGATGCACACGAAACAGGCAGGATCCTACAGATTTAGCAGGAGACGTTGCTCCACGTTCCTTTTCTAGTGAGTGCTCCATCGATAGCCAGGATCCAGGTGACTCACGTCAGCGCAGTCCCCTGGCATCTGACTATGAAAATGGCAGAAGAGCTGCTGCTGGGAGTCTTTCGAGGTGAGTTTGCATGTGAAAATATTAATAACCACAGGTTTACAGTTGGTTTACTGTTGGCAATTGTGTTTTCCTCTTTTTAACACAAGTGGAAAGTGGTTATCTGTTGTATGAGCATGAGGTATTTGTGATTAGGGGTGGAATGGAGTCGAGCCGAGTTGAACCGAACTTTAGCTTGTTTGAGCTTGGCTTGGATAAAAATAAAGTGGCTCGAGCTTGAGTTTGAGCCTTTCTAAGAGCTCGAGTTTGGCTAGCAAATGGCTCAATTCAAGTAAACTTCCAAAATTAAAAAGCCAAATAATTACCTTTTAATTTATAAAATTAAGAGACAGACCACTTTGGAATGATTTATTCTTAATTGGGCTATGTGGGACAATTGCAATGTGGGATGCCCTCTTTTATAATAGGCAAAACTTAAAGTTGTATATCTAGTTGGGCGATGCGGAACAAATGCAAAATGGGATGGAAAAGTGTTGAAATATATATATATTTTTTCTTTGAAACTAAAAAAAAAAAAAAAAAAAATATTTTTTCAGTCGGGCAACTTAAGTTTCGACCTTGCCTTGAAATTTAATCAAGCCAATATTGAAGGTTGAGTTTGGCTTGAATGGGGTTTGAATCGAGCCATTATCAAGCCAAGTTCAAATAGCTCGTGAATAGCTTGGTTTGATTACACCCCTATTTGTGGTAATCTATCATCTTTCTTTTGCTGTGGCTATTTTTTTTCCAAGCATAGTTACATACATGCACATACTTCATCGCCAACTAATTTGGTCATTTATTTTGAAGTATGATTGCAAGGGACCGGTCTGTCACAGAAATAAAGTCAAAGGAGACAATAAAACCATCTAATCAGGTCCTCGATTCATCACCTAAGAAGAGACCTCTGAGCAGTCACGTGCCAAATTTACAAGTCCCTTACCTTGGTACTTTCTGCGGTGCTCCAGATAGCTCAATGTCAAGTCCTTCTAGAAGTCCCATGAGAGCATTTGGCAACGAGCAAGTTATAAACTCTACTGTTGGGCTTGGAAAGGCTTATCCAGATCTTCCCTTTCTTGGATCTGGACATTGCTCAAGCCCTGGATCAGGACAGAATTCTGGTCATAATTCAATGGGAGGTGATATGTCTGGATTATTTTGGCAGCCCAGCAGGGGTAGCCCAGAGTATTCACCAATTCCTAGTCCCCGAATGACTAGCCCTGGCCCCAGCTCCAGAATTCATAGTGGTGCTGTCACACCACTTCATCCTAGAGCTGGAGGGGCAGCCGCTGATGATGGGAAACAACAAAGTCACCGGTTGCCTCTTCCTCCTGTAACAATTCCGAACTCTTCTCCTTTCTCTCATTCAAATTCAGCAGCGACATCTCCCTCTGTACCACGAAGTCCAGGAAGGGCTGAGAATCCAACAAGTCCTAGTTCTCACTGGAAAAAAGGAAAGCTGCTGGGTAGAGGCACGTTTGGTTATGTTTATGTTGGTTTTAACAGGTTGGCCCGAACTATTAATGCTTTGATCCCTTAATACTTTTCTTTTCATACTCATTCTTCATGCTTTGTGTACCTTTTTTTTGACCTTGCATTTAGTTTTAAATGAAATTGTGATAAGTTATCATGCAGATGGACTGCCATAATGTGATGTGTTTCCTGCATGTAGCATGTTTGATTACCGTTGAATGCGAATTTTTCTGATGTGTTCTTTCTCATATTTTGTTCACTGATTGAATTTTTCATACCTTGCCTTGTACTCAATATTATAGTGAAAGTGGGGAAATGTGTGCAATGAAGGAGGTTACATTATTTTCAGATGATGCAAAGTCAAAAGAAAGTGCAAAGCAGCTGGGACAAGTAAGTTAATAGCCATATATTTGTCAGCAAGTTCACTGTAAAGTTCGGTTGCTTTTCATCTAAAATGTGTCCTGTTTGCCTCTTATAGTCTAAAAAAATTCATATTTTTTTATTTTTTTATATATATATATATTTTTAGGAAATCACTTTATTGAGTCGCTTAAGGCATCCGAATATTGTGCAGTATTATGGATTTGAAACGGTAAGTTTTTTATGCCTGTCAATTTCTCTGCTGATTTTTAACCATATGTCATTATTTCTAGATGCTGTGTTTGTGTGACTAAAACAGGAGTCCTTTAGTTATTTTTGCTACCAAGGATACTTTGAGATTATGACTTACAAACTTATGATTTGTTGTGGACGATGAATTTTGGAAATTTACGGAATTGTTTTAGTTAATTTCCTTGCCTGTTCTCGTGGTGCCACTAACTATTATATAGTGATGTAAATCTTATAGGTAAGTATATTTTTATGTCATTTTCTAGTAATCTTTTGACCTAACGCTGTCTGAACTTATGTTTCTTGAGCAGGTTGGGGATAAACTATATATATATTTGGAGTATGTGTCTGGTGGTTCAATCTATACGCTTCTTCAAGAATATGGACAGTTTGGCGAATTAGCAATTCGTAGCTATACAAAACAAATCCTGTCAGGGCTTGCTTATTTGCATGCTAAAAATACCGTTCATAGGTGAATTCAGTGAACCATTTTTTATTTGGTTGTGAAGCATTGTTATTCAGGCTGATATATGTTAGAATTTGTATTAGTTTCTCAACAGTAAACATTAATCATCTTTTTTCTTATGCTTTATCTTCAGGGATATTAAAGGAGCAAATATCCTTGTAGACCCAAATGGCCGTGTCAAGCTGGCAGATTTTGGAATGGCAAAGCATGTAAGTGTAGGCTATATGCATTGTGAATTGTAGTCAAGCCATAGCAGTACTAGTCAACTTTGTTGAATCCTAAATTGTAAGTATGTATGCTTCTTGTTGTAAGTATGTATGCTTCTTGTTATAATTCTTTGGCTTTCCACTGATGATGAAAAACTAGATAGTATGATGCAGTATGTACTGTTACCTGTGATATTTTTTTATTCAAATTTGGAGTACCTCAGGCGGCTACATTTTTACAAATTTGCTAGACCTGTAACCACGAGATTCCTACTTATTTCTAATTTGCAGATCACTGGACAGTCATGTCCATTATCGTTTAAGGGAAGCCCTTACTGGGTGGCACCTGAGGTCAGACTAATACAGACTTGATTTCCTTTTCATGACATGGTTGTTTGTTGCATTTCTCACTCCCTTTTGCTTTTTCACCCAGGTTATAAATAATTCAAATGGTTGCAACCTTGCTGTTGATATATGGAGTCTTGGATGCACTGTTTTGGAAATGGCTACTACAAAACCACCGTGGAGCGAGTATGAAGGGGTCAGTAATTTGGATGGAGATATGGATACCTTAGGCGTTTTCTATATATATATGTAATCAAAGGTCTATCTGAAGTGTACATCTTAATCGGAATTTTGCATTCTAAATCTGCTGATTACCTGAAGAAGATTTGTTTTTTCCTCTTGTTATTTGATGTTTTGCATGTTCCGCCCTGAAGGTTGCTGCCCTGTTTAAGATTGGTAACAGTAAAGACGTTCCTGCCATCCCTGGTCATCTCTCAGATGATGGAAAGGATTTTGTGAGGCAGTGTTTACAACGTAATCCACTGCACCGTCCCACCGCTGCTCAGCTTTTGGAGCACCCATTTCTGAAAAATGCTGCACCTTTGGAGAAACCGGTTATAGGTCCTGAGCTTTCAGATCCACCTGCTGGCATTACAAATGGAGCAAAATCTGGGGTATATTTATTTTTTTATTTAGATACTCTGGATCTACAGGTCAAAATGATGCCACCTCACAATTTAAGATTTCCTTTCGTGAAATATTTCTGTTTATCTTGAGAATGCAATCCTCTTTTACCCGTGGTATCATTAACTTTCTTTTTTTTTTTTTTTTTGAAACCTTTTTTTTAGCGCTTTGAAAATTTGAGAAGATAGTGAGTCTAGACCATGCAGAAACTGAATTATTACACTTTTGGAAGATCTAGTGGTCCTTAAGATAGTGGTTAACTTTTTCCCCTCTGGTTTTTCGTTTGCTGGATAGAAAACTAAATGTTTGAAATTGGTAAAACACGGGCTGCTTTGTTATAAATAGGTCTGGACCTGGAAGGAAAGTAATGATTGCTGAAAGCAATATTTGTATTGCAGTTGCCTTTGTTTTTCTCATAAAAATGTGCATGACAAAATATCATTTTTTAATCTTATTATTTTTATCAGAATTTCTATATATATATATATATATATTCAAATATAGGTCGTTGGGACCTATGCCTGCTTAGTCGTCTGTTCTTCTTCTCTGTGTCCTCAGCCCCTCTTGTCAAACTTCTTTTTTTAAGATTTTACTTATTCTGGTCATTCATGCTCTCTTCACTAATTAGCTTGTATATTCCCAATACTGATGTTTGCATTTTAGCAAGAGCTAGTGCTCCCTGAAGGGGGGGGGGGGGGCCTTTGTTTAGCAAGCTGCTATTAGTTTTTCTGAGTTTTTTATACTGGGAAGTTAAAATAAAAAATAAAAAAAAGCCCATGAACTTTTGGGAAAATAATTCTAACATAAAGATCTGTCATGAAACTTCTATTTGAGAATATTGATGTTCTTAGATAACTGTGGTTAATAAAGACCACCTAACTCATCTTTGTGGTTTTTGAAATGGACCCTGGAACTCCGCTGGTTATATAAATGTGTTTTTTTTTTTTTTCCCCCTCTGATCTTCAGGGCATTGTACATGCAAGCAACATTTCAAACATGAATTCAGAAAGATTTGCCATCCATTCGTCCAGAGTGACAAAATCTGGTTTTAACCCTAGGTCTCTCTCTCTCTCTCTCTCTCTCTCTCTCTCTCTCTCTCTCTCGTGTGTTTTGAAATATAAACAATTCTTAATGTT
>QLOD02000033.1:2559830-2569900 GCA_003260245.2 Sideroxylon spinosum
ATCCGATTGTTTAAGCCGTTTGGTAAGAAGTGGAAAGAGAACTAGTCTAGACGGCAGATGATGTCTTGCTTGGTCTGCAATTGGCAAGATTAGCAAAAGACATTGTTTCCGGAAGCACCAGATTAGTCCCCAAGGCATGGACAATTCCCGCTTTCAGTGTGGAGCTGGTGGAAACAGGCTTTGCATCTGCTTTACAGAACTTTTGGTCGTACGTGAGGTGCACATGCTGAAAAGTTCCATCGGCAAAGCTTGTCCGTAAGCTTTCAAAATGAGCTAAATATATACATTAAAATTTTCAAATAATTAATCTCAGTGACTTGACTGCAACTTCCTTGCAATTAGGTGTAAATTAATCGAATTTCTAATGGAATAGTAGGTGTTTGAATTAAACCGATTAAACCTAAAGTTAGAAAAAAAAAATTAGATTTGGTTTGAAAATGCTTCAAGTGAAACTCAAACGAAATTGATCCCCAGTTGAACTCTAATAATTTAATATTTTACACTATATTTATAATAATAAAACTTAATTAAATTTAATAGTGTAACGAGTTTAAATTATAATTTAAATTTGATTCATTTATGATTTAACCCAGATTTAAGTGAGTCTGATTTGACTCATTTTACTTCCCTACTTGTAATTTAATAATTTTTATTGTTTTTCAATCTTCTAAAACCAAAATAATAATAATAATAATTTTTGGCAGCCTTTAATAATTTTCTAAAAAAAGTTATTAAATGCAAGTTTTTATGTATTTAATAAAAATTTAAAATTTTAAGTAATTTTTGGTTATTTGTTAAAATTTTAGAGAAATTTTTAATAATTTTTAAGAATTTTTGATTGTTTAGTAAAAAGGTCATAAAAATTTTAAATAAATTTTGAGATGTTTCCAAATATCAAAAAAAAAATTTTATTATTTTGCAATCCAATAAAAAAACTAAAGACGTGCCCAAAAAAAAAAATTATAATAAGGGTATGTTAGATACATTCAAAATTTTAAAAATTTATTTACTTTTTATCTTACTATATGAATTACAAATTTATAAATTATTTTAAATTATCATTTAAAAACTATATACTTTTTACCTTATTATATAAATTACAAATTTATAAATTAATTTAAATTATTTTATTTTATTTAATTTTTTATTATTTCGAACCGTACCTTAAATAGTGCTGACCCTGTAAATAGGCGCATCTTGGGAGCGATTGAACATATGATGGGACACGCCCAGAGCCACAAGTCCTTTTGTGTTGGCTTGAGGGTTTTCGCAGTGGTGTCACATCGTGGGCCACCATTAGGTACTGTTTGAAGTGAAAATAAAAAAATATAAAATTTTATAAATTCTTACAAAAACTAATTACGAAGTAATTAAATTTGAATTTTTATTCGTTACAGAAAATATGAAATTTTAAAGTTTACAAATTTATATTATTCCGTATACATAAGAAATACAACTCAATCAAACAGATATATCCGTACGTAAGGCTCTGCAGTGACAAAAAAAAAGTGAAATCAGCTAAAAATATTAATAATTATTTATTTTTTATTTTACTATATAAATTATAAATACATGATTTATTTTACTTTAAATTATTTTTTATCACTCAAAATACAATAAGATGAAATTTCCAAGGCAGCGCATGCTGTGGTTGGAAAAGTGTGTCTATTACGGAACGCAACGTTTTGGTCCCGGCTTTGGTTGATGGGTCCCCAGTTCTCCCCATAGTGTGCACTGTGCGGTCCGTTGAGCTGTGCCTTTTCTCAATTAATGAATCGTGGCTCTTCCTCCCTGATGATCTGATCTTCTAATTAACAGGGTGGTGGGTGGTGTAATGATATCCAATCATGCGTGGATAGATCCAAAACTCGCCGTGGATCGACACGTTACATGACCAAGCTGGAGGTCTTCTCGGGAATCTTAAGCAACAATGCCTCTCTAAATCCAGGTACTTAATTATTCCCCTTTAATATCACTTTGAGTTTGTTTAGAATATTATAAATTTATAACAATTAGATTTATATGTATTAGGACAGTGAATGAAAATTTTAAATTTTATAATTTTGTAATTTATATTTATAAAAATTAATAAAATTTTGTTTTTCTTTTTTGTTTTACACTAAACAGAGTTATAATATTATTATTGTATGCTGTCACTCACAGTGTGAAGAAGTCCAACCTAATGCGTAAAAAAAATATTTTTTGTTAATCACAATGTTGACATGATAGTGATATTGTAATTAAAAATCTATCACTATGTAATTATAGCGAAGGTGACGGTGATGGTGAGCCTATATATAGATATTCATTGGGTATCCATCCAACTTAATTATGACTCGTTTACTAATTTAAGTGGGATCGATTGAGCCGCTTTTGACGGGTTTAAATGGACACGTATAAATAATGGGTTGATAAAATGATACTGTCTAAATAAAAGTCACTTTCGGGTTTTTTTTAGGCTAACAAAAATATGCCAAACTAGTGGGATGAATGTTTATAAACAATACAATAAATTGTCGCAACGAAGGGTGTTTTGTTAATAAAAAATTTATCAAAAAATAGAATAAAAATACATAGATTTGATGTAAAAGTAATAAGTGATAAAATTTAATTATAAGAAAATATAAAAATTTGATAAATTTTAATTAGTTTTGGTTAACCAAACAGCACATAATATTTCATGACTTATAAAATACCACACATATGGAGTAGGGTCGTGTTGTTAGGCAAAATACGGAAGTTTTGGGCATGTAGCTGTAGCTGCAGGCAAGTCCATGTTCTTCACACTTATGTGTTGTTCAGTTCACGTGATTGGCAGCTGCAAATCGGACAAGTATATTTTTAGTTTCTTCTTCCAACTGTACCTCACAGCTTTCATCAGTCATCACCACCCTAGGACAATAGTCTCTTGTCAGTTCTTGTTTGTCAGACTGTCTGAACAGACAAAATCAGCCTATGCCACTTAGCTTCACATGCACTTAGAATATTAATTTTTTGAGTCACCGCTAAGAATCTTACTTAGAAAAGGGAAGATAGCATTGATCAAACACTTGGGTTGGATGTTTGTGACCCAACTGCTTCAGACAGCTGCCTTGGGCACATGTCTAGAGTTAATTTAGTTTAGCACAAATGATATGATCGGACAGATTGAAGTGAGAACAAAAATAACTTTTGACTTCATTGATCTCATTTATATTGCACATGTACCGTCATTAATTAAGCCAATTAAGGTACCTAGAGTACTCCATTGAAAAGGACAGACAATTATACAAAATTGTTGGGAAGTTTTGCACATTAATTATGACTTGATTTCGCCATACACATGCTCCTAATATTGTTGTGGGAACACTAAGATGTGTTGTCGTTTGTGCATGCACCCTGACATGACAGCTAAATTCTTTGTCCTAGACTTTATGACATGCGTTCGGCCTCCTCTAGCATCATAGTTTAGCTTTTCACCGTCTTCATTCCTTGAGGTCCCCTTTTTTTTTTTTCCGGCACTTTTTCTTCCTAAACTATTATTGTACAAGCGTCACGGGCTACAACATTAATTAATGGTTCATGGATGGATTACTCAAAAAATGTCATGAGTTACAACACTAATTAATGGTTCATGGTTGGATTACTCAAGAAATGGGTTGTGTTTTCGGATCTAATGAAGGATTTTATTTATTTAATTTTTTTTGTTTGGGGGGGTGGTTTGGTGCCAGTTGAGAAACATCATCAGGATGCTTCTTTGATTGCCAAAGAAACATTATTGTTTGTCAGTTTTGTTTCTCTTTATTTTTTTATGTTTTTTAATTTTTGTAGCTGGGGAAGATTTGCAAGTTCAGTAGATAACATTATGTCTAAAATGTCCCCAACTTTTTTTTTCCTAAATATCAATTTAAGGGGATTGAATAAAATTTGTTAGTCACAACCGATTTGAATTAATTGATCAGATTTTTACAACTGGAACCGTGTGAAGATCAGATATTGTGATGGAGCTTCTTTTGCTGGAGATGCTAAGTTTTACAATGGGGTAACATTCTTATAAGCTTTCAGTTTCAACATTTTACTTCATGCTGATTTTGGTCACATCCACGACGACTTCTTCATTCAAAGAGTTATGAATAACATCCCTCATGGCTAGAAGGCTGTTGTTCCAATATCATTGAATTTATTTGTGACTTACAACTTTTCTATCATCCTCGAGTTTCACCCTTCATTTCTTTATTGCATTAATCTATGTAAATGTTGAAACTTGAAAGACTGGCTTACCTTAAAAAAAAGCCTGTAACTATAAGATTTGTAAAAAAATGAATATGGCAACTTGTACATAGTAATCGGACACTACTTCGGCCAACTTTGATTGAACTGTTTGATATGAACTCAATGGTGTCACTTTCGCCATACTCTCTATTAAGTTTTTATATATCAAGAAATATTGCAATCCCTTTTTTCTCTTGTAAGTCCCTTTGTTTCAACTTCTTGTGTGCTTATTTATTGGGTAAATGTACAACAGACATCATCACTTTACTTCAGAGGACAAAGGATTTGGAACGCAATCATTCTTGATCTTCTCCCCAAGGGCTTGAGCAGCGCAAGAAAGGTCTTTGAATTGCTAATGTCTTATATTTCGTTTGTAGTTTTTTAATAAAAAATATAAAGGAAGAAATGACTTGAACAAAAAACCAGATATGACCTGTGCAACATATATTTTATTTGCCTTGAAACAAGGTAAGAATGCTTTTATGGAATGTGTTTGGAGTTGTAAAAATTAGTATAAATTTTTAAAAATTATACTCTCATAATTCGTGCAATGAGTAAAAAATTTAAATTTTATATAGATTTGTAGAGATTTATGGAATTTTATAGAGCTCCAAACAGAGTATGTGAATATCTTAGAAGTTTAGTTGGTTGGATCTGTTCATTTTCTTTAAGAATAATGATTTTGATACATATCCTGGTTATGATTGTTGCATAAAGGACATTATGTTTTGGATTATCAATCGATGCTATTCAATGACCCCTTTTCGATGTGATGCAGTTGGATATTAGCAAGTACATGACGTGGATGAAATTTTACATGAATATTATTTGATAAAAAAAAAATAACAACAAAGTCCTTGGAGACATTATAGCTTGTCTGAGAATCCTATGCACTTAATGTTATGCAGGTTCCATTTGAAACAAAAGCAGAAGGTTAATCGGTGATTGTTATTTTCTCTAGGCTTTGCTTTCAGGGTGCTCTGCTGGAGGTTTGGCAACTTTCTTGCATTGCGACAACTTCACCAGCTATCTACCAACGAATGCTGGTGTGAAATGCTTGAGTGATGCTGGATTTTTTCTTGATGCGTAAGTTCCTCAAATGTAAATATACTTTATTTTTTTGTATCCCAGCACCCACCTTCTATTTTAGATATTAATTTTTTGACCTTTTTCCTTGTAGGAGAGATATAACTTTGAATCACACTATTAGATCCTTCTTCGGAGACCTTATTTCTTTACAGGTAAGCCTTTCCCTGCGAAGAAGGAAGTATTGGAATTCTTCCATCCAAGATAATAGTTAGGTGATTAGATGATCTGTACATGTGCGTAGTCTTACCAGCCTATTATAGTTTGCGCTGTGATGATCAAATTTCTGTTGCTTTCATTTTTTTTTTTTTTTTTTTCATTATTGCTGTTGTAGTCATGTCTAAAAAAAAATTACTTGACAGGGGGTAGAACAAAATCTGGACAAAAATTGCACAAGTGCTCTTTACTATCCAAAACAGGTATGATTTCTAGAATGCTTTTAGTTATTGCTGGGATTTGCATTAAAAACTTGGCTTTGTACATCATGGTTCTAAGAGATTTTCAACTTTTCTCTGCAGTGTATCTTCCCACAGCATGCATTGAAGTACATAAGAACACCACTTTTCATCTTAAACTCTGCTTATGATGTGTACCAAGTAAGATAATTTCGAAGTCCCATGACATACACTTCTTCAGTCCTTGTGATACGACACTGAGAAATTAGTAAGAATTTATTGTCAACATGCAGTTTCACCACATATTGGTGCCACCTTCTGCTGATTTGCATGGACATTGGAATCGCTGTAAGCTTAATCCAACAGCATGTAATGCAAACCAGTTAGAAATATTGCAAGGTCGTTTTTGGTCCCTATAATGTTAACAAAGTCAATTAAACTAATTAGCTTCTCCTTTCAGTTGCTCTTGGTATTCGTTATCTCTTGTTCCATCTTTCTTTTGGAGATGAAATTTTTCCATCTTTGTTTCTTTAACTGTTTGATTATCTTCAACTTAGGTTTCGTATTTAATTTATTATGTGCACTTTCATCCATTCTGTATTATACTCATACAATTTGGCATCCTGCATAATAGATATGCTTACTATTGAAATTTATGTTCTTCAGGATTCAGGAATGAAATGCTTGTAGCTTTATGGTCATTCTTTAAAAACTCAAGAAGAGGAGGAGTTTTCATAAACTCGTGTTTTGCACATTGCCAAAGTGAGTCACAAGATACATGGTTAGCAGCTGACTCACCAAGAGTGCACGATAAGGTTTAAAAACTGCCCCTTCACCCATTAGACTTAAAGATTTAATGAGTTTCTGTTTTTCTGTTTTTTAAGTTTTGCATCCACCCCCTTGCAAGTTAACATTTTAGTAATTTTAATCCCATTTAACCAAGCTCTGAAAACAAGAAAATGGAAAATGTTGATATCAGAGTAGTTTTTGTTTTAGTAGGGATGTGTATGGTGCAAATGAATAATGCAATGAATGCTCTAATTATAACAAAAACAGCTCTGACATTATCATTTCTCCTAGTAAATAAGCTTGTCAAATGAGCACTCTGTAGTCAAAGTCTGATCCAAAGTTACGTACTCAGAATTTGAGTGGAATTAGATTTATATGCATTATCATCAGGCCAAATACACTACATTCCAAGCATGGAATGATTATATACTCCCATAGTATATATATGCATAAAAATTCTTGTTCGAAATCCCAGTCTTGTGATTTATTGTTAGAAATCCTAATCTTTAGATAAATTTGGCAATTATGTCATGTTATGGCCATTGTGGTTCGTGGCTGATTAGTCCTTTGGAATGTTTGATTTCATCTATGTAATATTGAGATCTAAAATCCATGAAGTTTCAACAGTGACTAATACGGTGACAATTTCTTCCAGACCATTGCGGAAGCAGTTGGCGATTGGTACTTTGGGAGAAGGGCGACCAAGGAAATTGACTGTGCATATCCTTGCGACTCCACCTGCCATAACTTGATAGGCTGAGACCATTGAGTTCGGCTGCATGCATTCTGAGAAGCAGCAACCAGTTGATCAATCTTCAAGATCAATGTTGTTGGAATGCATGCATGGATCGTGGTTTTTGTTCATCCAAACCACAGCAATTAGAAGATGGATAGCTGGAGAATACATACATATATTACATATATATGAACAATTCTTTTCACAAGAGTCTCAATGAAGCTAAACTTTTTAGGATTATACCAATATAGAATACAGTCGGGGCTTTACCTGATAGTTGCTTTAACATATAAAACAGTGTTTACATTGTAATCATATTTGCATTTTATGATCAATCTCATCAATCAATAAAAAAATTTCTGATTCTTTTATTCTTCTCTGGTGGGTTATGGAATTTCTTCAAAGTACCCTTGCTTTGAAATAGATGGGCAAAGGTATCTTTCACAAGAACTAGGTTCTTACATGACGGCTCACAACTCACCAGCATATCCTTTTGATTGCTTTGCATATACAATAGGCTTAGTTTGTCGAGCCAATGAGGCATTGTTTGGGGGGGGGGGAAGAAACTATGTATATATATTTTGTAATTAATTATTAATTACCTACTAAAAAATATCTTTTTTTTTTAAGACGAAAAGAAAAGCTAATTTTCTTAATTTTTTTTTATTTTTAAAATTTTTTTATTCTTTTGATATTTTTGTTCATAGTTTAAAAGAAATTTAAAACATAACAGGATAATCTGATAATTTAAAAAAGTCAAAAATTGAATAATTAGAAACTCTTAGGTTATGTTTGGTACATGGGAATGAAATGGAATGGAATCGAATGGAATAAAAAGTATGAATAGAATATAAGTGAGAATGGAATGGAAAATTCATTCCATTCCTTTGTTTGGTTGTCAACATAAAATTAATAGGAATAGAATAGATACTTAAATTTTCATAATTTAATTACATATTTTAAGTATAATGAAATAAAATATAATATAATAATACTAATATTAATTTTTTAACAACTATAAAAATAAAATTTTATTTTCGAATTGCGAATTTGAGTAAGAAAATGATCTAAGAGTAAAACGGTCATTTTATAACTTAACTTCGAATTAGGTCGAAACTTTCTTCAGTATTAAGAACTATGTCAATAAATATTCTTTAATCTTTTGGAATGTCTAAAATACGAAGTTGAACCAAAAACAAGCCCAGGGGTAGTCATTTTATAGTCCAAATTCAAATCGGGCTGAAATTTGTTTAACTATTAATAAATATTCAACGATATTGTTTTTAAACTTTGGGTGGCTTAAAATGTAAATTTCAACAAAAAAAAGTCTAGGGATAAAATCGTAACTTTACAATTTAATTTTTAAATTTTTTGGAAGCCCAAAAATACAAATTTGGGTAAAAAACGAACTCAATGGTAAAATTGTCATTTTAAAACCCAAGTTTGGATCGGATCAAAATTAATTTAATTATTAAGTAATATGAATGAATATTTTTATTAGTCTTTTGAAAGCTTAAAATGTGAATTTGAAAAAAAAAAAAAAAGGAATTGGGGGTAAAGTAGTCATTTTATAGCCCCTAGTTTGAATTTGTTTGAAAATAAGATCGAGGAGTAAAATTATAATTTTAGAACCCAATAGAGTAATTGAGAGAAATTTTTTATTATAAAGTTGTCGCTTGTTTATTATTTTTTTCAAAATTTAGATCAAATTTTGATTGTAATGGAATGGCTATTCCATTACTTGAAGTGTGAGATGCCTTTTTCCACTTCATTTGAAAATAGCTATTCTTATGGAATAGCATTTCAACTTAGTTTTTTTTGATACCAAACATAAGAATAGGCTAGAATGGGAATGAATTTCATTTCATTCCATTCTATTTTCACGTACCAAACATAACCTTATTGCAAACTTAGCCTAACTTCTATTTTGATTTTCCTCCACTGAAATTTATCATTCTTTTTCTTTTTCAATTTGTTTTAAGGTATTTTGTTAACATTCATAAAAAATATAAAAAACATTAAAAATAAAAAAATCATTTTTTGAATAAAAAAATAATTTGTTTTCTGAAAAAATTAGCTGTCATTTTATTTGCTTTTCTGTTTTTTATTTTGTTTTATAGATTTCATGTTTTAAAATTCTCAACGACAAAACAAAAAATATTTCATTTTTTTTATTTTGGATTAAAAACGCTTAAAATAACTTTTTTTTTCATTTTATGTGTAAATATATTTTTTGTTTTCTGAATAAATTTTGAAAACACTAGTGACAAAATGTATTTTGAGCTGTATTTTTGTTTTTAAAAATATAAAATAAAAAATGAGTTCAAAACTGAAATTAAAAAATAAAAAATAGAAAAATAAACCCCCTACTGCTTTAGTTTTTGTTCCCACTAGCTCCTACGTTGATTTTTTCATCTTAAAGTAATTTTTTATAATTATTTTTTAAAAATGTGAACAATAATAAAAAAAGAAAAGGAAAACCTTAAAAAAAGGGAGCAAAACCTTTCAACTGATTTGCGATTGGTGAGTGTTTGATTGATAAAAAAATTGGTCAAAAAGAGTGATAAAAGTACAAAGATTTGATGTAAAAGTAATATGTGATAAAATTTAATTAGAAAAAAACATAAAAAAAATTTATGAATTTTAATTGATTTTAGTTAACCAAACAACCCAACACAAGTTAGATAAAACTTAAAAAAAATAAAAATAAAAATACTATTTCTGTTTTTAGTTTGTTGTCAGTGTCACCCAACCAACAACCTTCGGGGCAATAAGGTGGACACGAGAAGCTAACGAATAACGAATAACGAATA
>QLOD02000033.1:2767297-2795093 GCA_003260245.2 Sideroxylon spinosum
CACATAACTCACATTTTAAAAAAATTTACATAAAATTTCAACAAAAGCTTACTGAAGACATCAAATAATATTGACAATATTTACTGAAAAAATCAAATAAATTCGATAATATTTGTTAAAACAAATTTTTAACTGATAAACGAAACGTTTTATTAAATAATTTTAACAATCAATTATTGAAAAAATTTAATAATTTTTTGATATTTTTGGAACTTTAGTGTAATTTACGGGTTGAGTGAAAAAATTATAAAACTACTTGAAGAAAATATAAAAAAACATAAATTAATTGAGCTAAGTGGAGAAAAAATAAGGATTCGAATAGTAACTTCCTAATTTAATATTATAATATATTCCACTTTAATAATAAAATAAAATATTTATATCATTAAAATATTTATATACTATACAATTCTTTTGATATAAAATAAATTTAATATTTTTTTATGACAAATCTAGACTTGAATTTTATATCAATTTTTTAAATTTTAACAATATATTCAATTTTTAGAACTAATTATTAATTTTTTTTAGATCCATCACGTACTTGAAAAAGAGTAACAAAAAAAATAGTATATAAATATTTTTATTTAGAGTTTGCTATATAATTTGGTCAAATATTAAGGGAATTTTTATAATTCACCTTTTAAAACTTATCAAAATGGAAATTGAATTTTTAGACCTCCAATTGTGACCCATTTCAAATTCAAATATAATAAATAATTATTTTATTTTGCAGTAATTGTTTAATAACCGTTCATTTGATTAATAGAAAAAACATAAGGATATGATAGTCTTTTTACATGTTTCTGAAGGGCATTGTGGAATTTCTACAGAGGTACATCAGATTGCGAGATGGAAGGGTCAGAAACACTTCGTCCTCGAATCGTCCGTGCGCGAAACCAAGAAAGAGGAGAGAGAGAGAGAGAGAGAGAATTGGAGTTCTTGCTCAACGTATTGCCAATGAAGGAATGAAACGATCTTCGACCTTTGAATTGCTTCACAACAGGTTCGATTTCATATATATATTTGCATTTGCGGAATTCTTTTCTGTATATATATATATATATATATATATTATCTACGCATTTATGTTGCATCTGAGTTAAAAACTGTCTTTTATGTACAGATATTTTGTATCTGTATTCGAAATTGTGAACGGATTTTTCATTTAATGCAATCTTTCAAGCAGCCTGTGTCATGGAGTCGAGTGTTTCTTGCTGCTTTTCGATCAATTGAGTCCAAGGACAAGCTCATCGAATCTATTGTTCCGCCGACCCATGTAGAATTGAATTTTTTTGATCGCCTCTATCTGAAATGGTTGCTAAAATCTTTTAGTTTTGTGGTAATAACTCGCGATGTTAAGATTTAATAATGATAAGAAAATGAGGGGCAAGAAGATGAATTGAAATAATTCATGGTCCCTTTTTTCCTCAGAAGGTAAGAGAGATATTAGCAGAATAGAGTGAACATGTTTCAACCCCCCCCCCCCGGGGGGGGTTTCCAAACTTTTATATATTTGTAGCATTGTTCGGCTGATTGCAATCCCAGGCATGAAATTGGGTATTTGATCGAGAACCTATCAATAAATTTCACAAACTGGGTTTAATGTCCATTGTACCAAATCTTGACAAAATGTAATGGAAAAATCTTGTAAAAAGAAAACATATCAAGAAGCTCATTTTGTTATAATATGTATATTTGTAGAGACGGCAATGGGATAAGTTTAGCTCAAACCAAGCCCGACCTATTAGGAAAAACCCTTTCCATTCTGTTGACGTGTTAAACTTCCCCGTCCCATACCCATCTCACCTAAATAACCAGGTTAAGGAAGTTGAACCCGCTATGATTACAAAATTAAAAATATTTTTTTATAAAAAATAATAAAATTATCCAAATTATATAAATGTAAAAGATAATATAAAATACACGGATGGTATTCATATATTATTTTTTATTAATAGATATTATATGTGCACTATTTAAGATGTTTTTGATGATCAGAGCAGTTTTGTGTTGGTATAACCAAAACCCTAGATTGTTCTGTACTCTCATAAGATATTGATGATTTATTCCATTCCCGCTTCAGAATTATTATTCAAATTTCATACCCATCCTTCTATGAGCAGGGTGAAGTGGTTAATCAAGTTGTCAGGTTAAATTGCCATTCTTATATATTCGGAACAATTAAGTGAAAGCACTAAATCTAGGCATTGGTCCAATGTTTGAGTCATCCAATATCTTGATCTTAAGGCCTGATTACATAGATTAAGATTTACCCATTTCATACTTTGAAGTTGGAAATGTGTTTACATCGAGTATCTAATAAAAAAATACTGAACGTGGTCTTCTTAGACTAAGAAGTATGACATGTGCTGTGTTCATGACAAGAGACAATTTTACCTGTCCATATGAGAAAATTGACAGAATCTCCTTGGCAGTCAGCACACTCTCTCCCTCTCTCCCCTCGGCATGCTGCTCCCTCACTATTTTTTGCTCTCTCCTTCCACTTACAAAGCTTGGCCTCCCTCTAACCAGTGACCAATCAATACCTATGAAATTTAGAAAATTCCCAACATATCAAATCTTTAATTAATATCAAATGTCAAATCAATAGTTCTAAAATTAATATTCACGGTCACATGACTAAAATCACTCTGATTAAGATATTAATCACCACCATATTTATCTATTTTCCTTAAACTATAAATTTAAAATTATGGCCATAAAGAATTTTGGCTCACATTGCTCACACACAATTATGAATAAAATTTTATTAAAAGCATTGAGAAAATGATTACAAAAATGAGGACATGCGCCTACTCCTACACTGTCATGGTTTCAACAAAAGCTAAAAAGGAGTCCCAATCAGGCTTCACTCCTCCTACCTTCTAGTTATACACAATTGACAAAAGTAAACTCTTCACCCTATACAAAAATGACTCTTTATCTTTAAAATCTATACTATTTCTCTCCTTCCAGATTAGCCATAATAAGCAAAAAGGAGCCATCTTCAAATTAGAAGACTTGAATCCCACCGAGAACTGAGCATACATTTCTTGTCCCATGGGAATACCCGCTGAACTTCAAAACTATCCAAGTGCATGTTGCTTGGGCCTCTGGACTAAGGACAATGAATAAATAAATGGTCTATAGCTTTTCCATGTTCTTTACACAAACTACATTTATTTGTCAACACATTCCCTCGTATCTGCAAGTTGTCAAGGGTTAGAGCCTTTCCCCAATCACCGCACCAAGTCAAAAAAAGACACCTTGGGTGTCACTCCATTCTTCCAAATTTTGGCCATTGGAAATTCGTCACTCAATTGCCCATCAGAAAATTAATAAAAGGACTTCACCTTGTAGCTTCTCGACTTAGAAAGGGCCTATTACACACATTCATTGATTTCGTGTCGAGTCCTAATTTCCCCACTCAAATTAAAAAATAAAAAAAAAATAAAAAAATTAGTCTTTCAGTGATCAGTACTCCTTCTTTTGGCTTTTAGAATGTTTTCTTACTTTCAATTTTCACATCAAGCCCTTCATAAGACAGGTACAATGAAGAGTGAAGCTTCATATAATTCAAGATCAAAATCGAACTACAACTTTCAGGTCAAGAAATTTAAGGATGAAATGACTGGGGAACTGGAGGAAAAACAAATAGACGAGCCTGTTGTTGATAATGTCCCGCAATCTTCACTTGGGAGTGATGCTGATGAGAGTGGGGAACCTGAAGAAGATTCAGAAGAGGATCCAGCTGGGGAACCTGAAGAAGGTTCGGAAGAGGATCCAGCTGGGGAGCCTGAAGAAGTTTCAGAAGCGGATCCAGCTGAGGACCCTGAAGAAGATCCAGATGAGGACACTGAAGAAGATCCAGAAGAGGAGTCAAGTGTTGAAACACGTGAGGAATCGGTTGATGAACCTTCAAAATGTGTTCTTCCGGTATTGTCTTACCGGAAGTATGATGAGACCAAACAACCAGTTGAGAATCCTTCAAAATACTTTGCGTCTGAACTATCCTCTCAGAATGAAACTTATGGAATTGATCACCAATCAGGATCTAATTACAACAATTCTAAAGAAAAGAAGAGGCGGCCGGATGCAACAAAACCTGATTCAGATCAGTTGGAAGACTTTCAGTCACAAAAGAAGTTCAGACTGGAGGAAGCATTTAAAGAAGAACAATATGATGATCTCCATGGCAAATCTGTAGTCTCTGAGGCTCTTCTGAATGATCAAAGTGCTGCCTCACAACAGGAGCATACAGGAAGTTCTGGAAAAAGAAGGCGTAGTAGATGGGAACCACAGCCTGAACAAGATGTGGAAACCAGTGAAGGCATTGAGGCTAATAAAAGAAGGAAAACCAGGTGGACTAGTGATGTGTCGAAGATAAAAATGCTTGGCCCAATTCAGTTGCCTGACTTTGTGAGAGGTTTTCTTGAATGTGAATTAGATCCAGTGATTCAGAAGTTAAAAGCGAGACTCTCAGTTATAAACAACAAGTTGCTTAGTTTAGAGTGCCATCATGACACAGGAAGGGTGAAGCTTCAAAAGAGACTAGTCAGAGAACGCCAAAGTATCATCTCAAAGTTGATTAAGATGAACCCAACCTTCCAAACTCCTCCTGATTACAAGCAGCTAAAGCTATTTAAAAAACTTTACATACCAGTGAGAGAATATCCTACATATAACTTTGTGGGTCTTATAATGGGCCCAAGGGGGAACACACAAAAGAGAATGGAACAAGAAACTGGAGCTAGGATTCTACTGCGCGGAAAAGATTCTGCGAGAAAAAAACCTGAGACCTCTGATGATGATGAAGACTTGCATGTCTATATAGAGGCAGATAACCAGAAGTCTCTGGATGCAGCTGTGACAATGGTTGAGAAATTGCTAATTCCAATAGATGAAGGAATGAATGAGCACAAGCGAGCCCAACTAGAGGAGCTTGCTATACTGAATGGAACATACACCTGCAGAGTGTGTAAGGAAGAAGGGCACAAATACTATGCCTGCCCCCGCCAGAGATCTACTTTTAGAATGGGGATCACCTGTGCGACATGTGGAAGCTTTTGCCACCCCACATCTAGTTGTCCTTTGATTGCGTCACCTGAGGTTGGCAACTCTTCATGCAATTCTTCTGCGCTTAGGGATGTTTCAATTCCTAACACAAAAAGCAAGCACAACAAAGATTCCAGTGAAGCAAACCTATACGTTGGCCATCTTCCTCAAGCTGTTGATGAAAATTGGTTGAGAGAGTTGTTTTGTCCATTCGGTAAGATCGTTGAAGTGAGAGTAATTAAAGATCAAATAACTGGTTTCAGTAAGGGCTATGGCTTTGTTAAATTTGAGGATCCCATTTATGCTTCCATGGCTGTGACCCATATGAACGGGCACAAAATGGAAGGAAAGACACTCGCAGTAAGGGTGGCTGGCCGCCCACCAGTGGCAGGATTGTCAGCCATGAGCTGCCTTCCAAAGTACCCTGGAGCTGCGGCTATTGCTGCTAATGCCCCCAGGCAGACAGCTTGGCCTGGCCCACCTGGATCTGCTCTGCCTGAAGCTCAAGCCTCTTTTCCAAAAAATCCGGATTTGCTTTCTTCCTCCATCTCACTGGGACATGATCACCTTCCTGAAAGAAAGGCCACATATATCCTGCCTTCTGCTGTCTCAAGCTACTCGGGTTCAGTATGTTCAAGCAGCTTTGATTCAATTTATAGATATCCTCACCAAACTCAATTCTCATCTCCTGCTTTGCTGTCAGAATTTCCTGGTGATCCCAACTATCGTAGCTCTCAGTCGTTTTCTTATTTTTCTACTCCAATGCTGAAACCGTCTCCACCATTCCATTTCAGTCAGGCACCTGAGGGTACCTGAAACACATTTCTTGGCCAACCCCATAGCTTCCTTAATCGGAACTGGAACCGTGAAACCTCAGTTTTCAGTGTTTCTTCCGTATGTTGATTTTGGTTAAGTTACTGTTTTTCTTGAAAGGATAGCATATGGCCATCTATGCTGAACTACTTCTGTATACTTGATGACATAAAAATGCATTTTCAACTCAGAATATGTAACCAAGCATCAAGTTTCTTCTCGCATTTGGGTTGACCACTACTAGAGGTGCTGCATTCTTGTGCTATAAACAAGCGTACTGGGGCTTTGCTTGTTATAAACTTTCCCTTTAATGTTGTTTGAAGTTTTGTTATGCATCAAACAGGTTTGGAAAAAAATTTATTAGATCTGTTAGTTTTAGAATGGGACATGATTTCTTGGATGGTGTTTCTATTGTGCTTTTCGGTTAAAATGCTGGAAGGCATTGTAGCAACTTCATACTCCACTGGTGGAAGTTCTACGTTGATCCGGCCAAGCTTTGGCCGCTGTCAAGGTCTCTTCCTCAGCCAAAATATGTTTCTCTTTATGTAAATATTTTTACCTGAAGTTGCATGCTTCTTTCTTGCTTGAGTATAAGACTTCCTTTCATTACATAGCTTCATTGGTTATTAGTTGGAAGTGCTCAGTTTTATGGTTAAGATCAATTTTCTGTTTACAGTTTCAGGATTCTGAACAGGAAGATAACGTGTGTTATTGATCAGCGAAATACTTGTAACAATCTGGAAAAAGATTTCTGTGTCTCCAGAACTGTAGAGTGAGAATGATAGGATAATCATAAACCAGAAAAATGCAATGCCAACGGCCCTTTCATTCTGACAATACTGAAGAATGTTACACGTGAAAAGTGAGAATGCTCAGTTCAGAGTGTCTTGTAGAAGCAGATAATAATGATTACATAATAATGCTCCTAATGATAACATAACAATCCGCTTTTACTTCATGGGTCATTTAAGAAAGGTCTTCTCTGATACTAGCTAAGAACAATCTCAACTCTTTTGCCTTCCTGGCATGCTCAGGAGACGCTTCGATTTCCGACTCGCTCAAGTCAGTAATGTCAATACATTCAACATTGGTTCCTTCACATTTGGAAACCGTGCGGCAACACCCCAGTGGGGATGGGCTCAAGAGATCAATAACCTCTGTTGCTGCAACACTCGAACATGTTGGGTAGCGATCCGACACAGTTTTCCTTTCAATGTTGCCTGTGGGGTCTGCAGAAAGCAGCAGGTTATGGTTCGTCTGATCATCTTTGGTTGCCGCATTTCCTTTCTTGGATATTGCTTCTATGGATAAAGAAGCTTTCCGACTGACACTGCTTTCCGCTTCAATGTCAGAAAGCAGATCTTGGAGTTTTAGGCCAATTTCTTCCATGGGAGCTCTGTTTTCAGATTTTTTGGGTCTTGGTTTACAAAGTTTTGGTTTCTTCCCCTGAACTCTTCTCTCCTCAAACTCCCGAATCTTTTCAGGACAAGCACTGGTAGAAAAGGAATAGAATATTTCTGTTATTAAAAAGATACCATCTTATTAATTTAAATATCATCTGCCATAAATCATTAAAAAAGTGTAGCCAAATAAATGAAGATCGAGAATAATTAGCTAAGAAATAGTGTAATTTGATGGAAATGGTAATGTCATCCCATGTTTTGTGTGGAGACGCATTATTACATACAGTCCACTAAGTGGGGCTCTAAAACAAATCAAGCTACTTGAGCTTGACTAATATTTGGTTTGTCCAAAGCTCGTTCAAGGATATTGGTCCATTCTGAAATCAAGCCAAACTTGAGCACAATTTCAGACTCACTAGTTTCTAAATTTGGCACAACTAAAACTCATTTAAGACTGGCTTGGAAAATAAACAAGACGGGCTTAAACACAATTTGGCTTGAACAACTCATTACAGCTCTATCACTGACTGTATGGTCCTAAGTACAGTTCAGCAGCATGTAAGAATTGAATCCCAGCAAAAATACCATGGAGTTGAGGCTAATCTGAGGAAGATTAGCTGCTCCTGGACATTTTTATTTATTTAAACAACATAAAGGTGTTAGAAGATTGTCCCTCGCTTCTAGGCTGGATGAGAGATAACATGACTTCTTCAATTCTCAGAAATGCCAGGTAAAATTGAAATGACTTGCCTAGATTTTCTTTCCAAGAAAAGCAGAATGAAACAGTGTCTCAAATATAAAAAGTTAAATTAGAAACCCATTTCAATTTACGACATGGAAAACCTTGCACACCTTAAAGAAATGAAATCAATCATTTATTACTATATGCTAGTACAACTACTAGAACAACAGTGATAGTCATTACCTCTTAATGAGGTCAGCTGGTACAATAGAGCTGTTAAGTCCATGCACTCCTTCCCAGGAAACCTCAAAGCATTCTTGTCCATGAACTTTTCTCTGCTTGATGATTCCAGATACAGGACACTTAACGGGCATCTGTATTCAGAAAAGAGTTAACAGTCCATATCAAGCATCAAAATCTTGGTTTCTAGAGTGGGATGCCAGAAGCAAAATGAATTCGTTTGCAGGAAGTTTGCCACGTATATTTTGCCAAGCAGTCTAAAGACAAATGTACACTATAATATCGAATCTAATTTACCAAGTATTCATGTAACGCACACTGGGCATGTTTACATGTTGCATCAAATGAGGCCATCTATTGCGGTTCAACTGTTTTAGTAAGTATATGAACTCAAGTTTAACTATTCAAAAGGTAAGAATTTGTATTGGCTTCATCAAAAGAATATAAATTTAACTCAAATCCTAATAAGAATGAGAGAAGATAAAAGAAATTGCAATTCCACATGATGTACAAACAAGCCTAGTAATTTTAACACTCAAAACTTAGCTAGGAGCAAGTCAACCAGATAAGCCATACAGCAAGTAAAATTATAGGATAAAAAACAGTACCTCATCCAATGGAAGCCAAACTCCGAGTTCTGATGAAGTAGAACGCAAATTATCAAATCGCCGCAAGTCTCTTTCAGCAATCTTAGGCAGGATATACTCATCTGGAACACAAATACCAAACATGATATTGTTTTATAAACAAACCAGTGAACAACTACATGAGAGCAGTACATAATCTACAGATAACTAAATGAACATGTTAGCATGTGCATGCTTGCAAATGTAAGGAATACATAAAATTGTGGATTTAACAACCTGTTTTCTCGGGAGCCCAGTCAAAAAATTGAGCACATAACTGCTGAAGTTTGGTGCGATGAAATGGATGCATGGCAAGGACCCTACAAGATTTAGATAGCTAATGTCAGAAATTCATACTTTCTGCCTTTTCACCAAGGCAGGTTCACAGCCCTGTTTCTGAGTAAGGTCCACATTCTAGGTTTCTAAAGAGATTTTTGACAAAGATCAATTTCTTAATCCTCTCATCTGGATATCAACACTGTAAATACCAGATGAAGAGAAACAAAAAAACAGAACAAAAAAATACTACCTATGTACAGCCTCAGAATCAGCTGAATGGCACTTTGGCTCCAAATATGCATTAATTACTTGCAGGAATTGATCTTCCCCTTGTAAATCAGGTTCACTTCCTGCCAAAACAATGATACATTCCATGGCAACAGTTAGATAACCTAAGATTTATAAAACTCTGCGAATATACAAAAGACTAGCTTTCTCCGAATAATTTTCTAGGGACACTCCACTGTTATCATAGCTCTCTCTTCTCACTGCCACATGTCAAATCTGATGCACCAGATTACCACCAGAAGCATACTGCCTGGGATAACACGTTAGATCAGGAAGAATCTGTTTTATCCTTTCACTACTTTTTGAGGAGTGTTCCACTACTTCTGGGCTCCTATATATATAAATATATATATTTACGACAATGGAAACCCGCAACCACAACCTTTGGTGTGCACCGCAATAGCCCACAAAGCACAAGGACTGGGTAAACCCACGGGAATTCTATGTGTAGGCTCACCCCAAGGAGGAGACCCTTGGGGTTGAACTCAAGACCTCCCCAAAGGAAGGCTTGAGTTCTGGCCAGCTGATCAAGTCAACTGGTAGCATACACCAACAACGAATTGTTGCCCAACAGAGGATACTGACTAGAGGTAGTACCACCTTTTAGTCAGGAAATAATCATCAATCTCTCCATTTTTCTAGGTAAGCATCAAGATAAAAGCAAGAACAATAGTGAGGTAGTTATGTTGTACATCTTGCATGGGAAACTTTTAACCACTAAATAAATTCTTAAGTTAACATACCAAAATCAAAAGATTAGAAGTCAGCTCACAAAATATTCAAAATTGTTCAGATTAAATTTTATTTTCTGGAATTATAATCGATTCCACAAACACATATTAAACTATGTAGCAGTACTATTTTTTGGATATAATGGGATCAACTAATTTTAGAGTTCATCTGGCATAATGCAGGCTATGCCAAAAACAAAAAAATCATTAGTGATATCTTTTGATTGGTTCACCATTGAAGTTAATTTCATGATCTGGTACATTTTCTTTGTACTTGCATCTGCTAATGTGCCCCTCTTTCCTTGAACCCTTCAACTTTTTCGCAAACAACAGTCCTTCTGATGCTATCTTCTGAAGAACATCACTATCACCCACTGACTTAACAAGCCGGCATGCTGACTCCTGTAAACCAGGTTGAAAATGATAAGAGTCCATCTACCTGACACATTGCAAATCATTCAATTGAAGGGGGAAAAAGTAGAAAGAAAGGAAAAAACAATGCAATCCAACCAATATGAGAAGCAACAGATTACTCAACTTACCGGACCAAGCCCACGAACTCCGGCTGAGTAGTCACTTCCAAGAAGAATGGCCAATGTAATCTGAAGGTCATGGGTCATAAAGTTAAAATACCTGAAAAAAACTTGATACCATAGAATGTGCAACAAACTGGATTTTTGGATTTATATCCCGACCCATCGGTAACACGTTGAGTGAGACAGAGAAATGCCGTGCAGGGTCACACATGATAGTTTTTGAGGACAACGTAAAGAAAGGTACAACTGTCAGAAGTTAACTCTATTGAAGTAGATCCAATGAGCAGCATTTCCTAGAATAGAATACCATATCATTCTTGTCTCAAAATGTAGAACATTACAGTTAATTTGGGGAACAATCAAAGGGGAAAAGTCTGACATAATTTGAGAGAATTCATCTACTTTTTATGGTTCCAACATCCAACCTGAACAGCACATATTGTGATCCCAATGGCATGAGCCAAGACCTTTCTTTTTCTTTTTTTTGTTCAATTTCTTCCCCCCCCCCCCCCAACAAGTAGCATGAATCAAACCCTTACTCAAAAATGGTGCTTAGAGAGAGAGAATTACACTTGAAAAAAGATAGAAGCATACTATTTTTGGGTACTCTCTCTCTCTCTCTCTCTCTCTCTCTCTCTCTCTCTCTATAAGTATATTAAAACAGCAGTATATGCAATGGAATGCTTTTATTAGCAGCTATTTTATTTGAAACTTTATAAGCAGGAAATTACCAAGGAGTTCCTTCCAAACCCAAGCTTTCTCTCAATGTCAGCCATTTCGTAACAAATAATATAACCACCTTCCCCTAAATCATTCACATAGTAGTCTGAATTATTAGAACACAAAAGAAATGAATCAAAATAATAAGGATACTGTGAGTAAAATGTCAGTAGTAGCAAAGACCCATGTACTCACCAAGGCAAATATCTCTGTACACAGTCCTTGCACCGAAAAGGAAAGCATCAGAATCTGAAGTGAAACATCCTTCCTGTTGAAAAAACAACAATGATAAGATAGATGCATTTATGAGTCCCTTATTTAGTATCTTAATTGCAAATACTAAATACATAACAGAGAGAGAGGGAGGGGGAGAGGGGGGGGGAAGTCAAATGTAACAGATTCTACTTACACACAATGATTCTGAGCTTAACAATGCACACTGAGCTTCAGCTTCCTCAACCCTGAATATTTTTCGGGCAGGAGAATGAAATTAAGTTGATGGAATAAAAGTTGTTCTATATATATAACTTAAGGGAAAAATTTTGCTTCTTCTTGATGCTTCTCATTCCAAAACAACAGGAGTCAACAAGCTTCCCTTCCTTCATTGGAAAATGCAAATCGCATTCAAAACAAAGGCATATTTTTTATATGTTAAAACAATAAGGAATTTTTAAGAAATTGCTTCTCAGGAAGATTGTGTTACAGAAGTATACATATGTTGCAAACCAACTTCTCCTCAAAAACTTTTATAAACATGCAAAACTTTCAAAATAATCAACCATAGTATCCTCATAAACGTTTATTAAGGTCCAATAGAGACGGATTCTGGATAATCATGCAAATTTTTCAAAGTTATCAACTACAGTACCCTCATAAATGTTTATTAAGATCCAATGGAGATGGATTCTGGTCGTTGACTACCATGGGGCATCAAATTCAAGGAGATATTGGTTGAATTTATTGGAAAAGATACTTCTAATTTTGACTTTCCTTTGAAACTGGAAAATTGTAGAACTCTTAGAGTGACATATTCTAAATCTGGAAGTGATTGGCAAACATGTCAGGAGATGACTAATTCACACCATCTAAGATTGCCCTCTTTGCAGTCTTTTCCTCTAGAATCTGGAATTTAACAATAGATCTATTAAAAAATATCATTCTCACTAATCCAGAGATGCAAATGCAGCAAAGACTTCGTTCCAACTCTAATTTTGCATCCCAAACATTTTCACAATGAAATATGCACAAAAATCCGAGGCACAAAAGGTCTAGATTATCTAACTCTGGACAAAATCATTTCTCTAAAATAACTTGACCTCAAAGCCAGTGAAATTTATTATTCAATTTAACTTCCTTTGTACTTGGCATTTCAGGTTAAGAATTTTGAAAATGCTCTCTTCTCTTTTTCTTTTTCATTTTTTTTTTTTTAAAGGTTGCTTCTAAGTACACCAATATGAGAAATTTGAAGTAAACCTACAAACCGTAGTTACCTAGTTCGCGGGTCGATCTGGTATGTGGAACAAGTATGGATTCATGGTATGGTGGGAGTATATTTAACTAGAATGCTATTTTGGACCCTTTAAATTTTTATTTGGTTCGATACACAGTAGTATTTACAATATGCATAATATGGTAGTGTTTGGAGTGTTAAAAAAGTAGAAAAAGGTAGATAAAATGTAATTTGAAAGAAATTTTGGTGTTTGGTGTGTTTAATCAAAATAGAGTTTTTTGGAGATGAATAGTGTAAATTTTGGACTTTTGCGATAAAAAGTAAGAGAGAAAAGCCGTTTAGAACGGTTTTTTTGAATCGTTCTAACGGATTGGTTGCAGATTTTTTGAAAAGTTGTCAGAACTTTTTTGATTTTTGGGTGAAAAAGTTGGAGAGAGAAACCGTTAGAACAGTTCTTTTGAACTGTTCCCACGGATTTGTGTCAGAAATGATGAAATGTGTTAAAAAGTTATTAGAGTTTGTAAAAAAAATTTTGGGATTTGTAAAAACGGTATTGGGGTTTGAAAAAATTTGTTGGAATATGTATATATATGTAGAAATTTATATAGATTTCACGAATAACAAAGCAAATGAAATGTGTTAGAGAGTTTTAGAGGTTGTTAGAGGTTTTTAGAGGATTTTGGTGTTTTCTTGCACACCAAATGCACCCTATATATTATAAAATATGTATGAAGTGTTTAACGACAATAATAAACATGGTAAAGGAAATAATCTAAATACTAAAACTTCATGTAAATCATTATACTAGTACCCAAAATGAGTTGTAAATAGTTTAATCATTCCAAACTTCAAAAGAAATCATATATGAAAACAAGTCTCAAGTGAATATAAAAAGTTAAAAATACTTAAAATGCATCAATTGTTCTATGACAATGAAGGCTCACTGCAACAGCGATGAAGGGCAACGACTGTTTTTTTCTCATTTTAGGTACTCCTCCTATCATGAAATTGGATCGCTAAAATCTACGATTTGGATCGCGAATGCACCCCATTTGGGATCGTGCGATCTGGTTCAAGGGTCGGGGGGTGAGGGGAGCAAAGTAGGTAACTATGCTCCAAACAAGAAAACCTGACCAGCTAAGACCCAGAACGGAATTACCAACAATGAAAAGGTCCACCACAAGGAAGGGCACAAAGCCGCACAGCCTAACAATTCAACAATTACCCAGGACATATGAGTGAAATTCAACCAATTGAAATGTGAGTAACTAAGTCCATTTCTTCTAAATAAGCAACATCTCATTTATCTTGCTCATTATGTTTTCAAATTCCCCTGGAGAAGAAATTGTTGTCTTTCGAACAAAATGGTACCCAGAAAAGAAATGTACGATTACCAACCATATGCAAACATTTTATGGAACATTATCTCAAAGAGCAAAAGAGGAATATATCAACCACTTAGGAATGAATCATAAAGCATAATTAATTTTTCAGTCATCTCATATTCGTCATCTTTTTACTTCTATAATTCGTACTTTTACATTAGCAAGACAGATGAAGGCTCTTCCAAAGAAAAGGTTACCCGTCTAAAAAAGGGATCCCAAGCGCCACCCCGAGGAGTTTGGCCTCCTTTATCATACAAGAAAACTCAGATCCCATATTTCTTCGAAGTGATGACACTTTATGCGAATTTGTTTCATCCTGCAGAGCCTGTCTCAATTAAGTAACAATGGTTAGAGCAACAACAAATCCCACTGTCAAAAATAACAACAAGGAGATTGTCTAATAAGAATCCTACCTCAGTTCCTGACTTTAAGCGCCGTCTGTAAGTGGATAATTTGATGGCAGGAATTGATCCATCTACAAACCCGCATAAATTACATAGATTATTTGTTTTTTTGTCATCTACTTTGAAAAAGAGATATCAAGATAGATATTACATAGGCCATAGATATTTTATGTTCAGAAAGCATCCAACTAATGAAAAATGGACCTGAAAGTTTAAAAATAAGATCTTTAGCCTACTAATATAGTTTCTGAATTTTAAATAGAGATCATTCAAACAGAAAAACCTAACCTTTATAAGCCAATTAAACAAGATACTTAACTAATAACAGAACTGAAAGAAAAAGAAGGAGAAACTTAAGAGTACCGGTGACAAAGATTAGGCTGCAATTCAAAGCAATGAGGGCTCTGAGGCGGTGAAATAGACCCTTGAGATAAAGCTTCTCCTTGAGGGAACAATGCGACTTGTTGACATTCTGAAGTTGAACCATCCAACATGATAAATCTATGCACACCCTTTTATTCCTATAACCCAAACAGATCCTTTGAGTATACAATTACATGTTCATAATTCATACACAGGCGTGTGTGATTTTAGAAATTAAATAGAGAGAGAGAGAGAGAGAGGGAAATTACTGGAGATGATGAAGAGGGAGAGTTTTCTTGCAAGATTCTAGGATGTCCCACAGGTTTCTCACCCCCATCTTTGCCCTATTTCTTCATATTAGGTTTCATTCACTATAGTCTCAGACTAGAGAGAGAGAGAGAGAGAGATAGAGACGTTGGAAGGCTTGCAAATTTGCAATCGAGGGATGAGAGGGAAAGCTGGAGGAAGACGAAGGTTGAATTTCTGAATCACCCTAAATTTTGTAATTTAATTACCGTTTTGCCGCGAGTGTTGACAGCGATGCGACGCCGTTGCAGTATACGACACCGCTGCATCTCCATCTTTCAGATTTTTTTTTTTTTTTTTTTTTTTGCCCTGTGTCCTTCAGATTTATCTATCCTTCGGAATTTTTTAGATAGGATAAAAAATAAGATTTTATAATTTATAAAATTTTAAAAGAAGCAATACATTACGAGATATTTGAGATTAATTTTTTTTTTTTCCAATGACCCACAATTTGGGATGGACATGACCCACTTGACCCACCTCACATTGTCAAACTGGGGATGAATGGCCTAAGTCATCGCTTGATTAGTCACCGGTCTTTTTTTTCTTTTTTTCCAGTGATCCACAATCTGGGATGGATGGGACCCACTTGACCCACCTCACCTTACCAAACTGGAGGGTGAACGACCTAAGTTATCGTTTAATTAGTCACTGATTTAATCTTAATGTGATTCAAACTTGAGAGTTTCCGAGTTTATTGTTAAGAATCTTTTCTTAACCACTGAACTATCTCACAAGGGCTAGTTATTTGAGTTGACAAAGAAGGGGCGTACAAGTCTATATCTTTATCTCGTCGAATAGGTCTAAGATTTGATTTTTAACTTTGAAAATCGATAGTTAAATTCTATCAAATTTTACCATGTCCTAAGTTAAGCCCTACACTAAATATTAATCTATATTTGTACTTAAAAAGAAATCAACAACCTTTTAATAACTTTCGAAAGTGAAAGTATTGAAAGTGACTAATAGACATGCTTAAGCACGCCAACAATCACCAATAATCCGGTCTCTATCCCTATCCGTCTCAAGAATCTTTAGTTTTATGTAAAAGTCAACTTTGACTTTCAACGCAATGTGCTTTTACTTTTAATATGTGAATTGTAATAAAGCTGTATGTTTATAACATATGACGGTTTAGTCTTTTTCTACATACAGCTTCTATAAAAACTATATATTATATATTTTCTAAGTTATATCTGTATTGTATATCCTATATTTGAAGTCTGGAGTTTCAAGTCCGTTAGACTTTCTCTTTGCCTATTAAAGGGTTTTCATCCTCAGTTATAAGGCATAAGTTGCTAGTTGTCGTTTGTACTCTTTCTTCAATATAATAAAATCCTCCTGTTTGTGTGTGTCTACATTTCTTCTATTCTATTTGTTTGATCCTGCTTCCGTCTGTTTACATAAATTCAAACCATAAATCATTGATGCAATAAGAAAAGTAAAAAATAACATTGCTACATCAACACGAAATCTTGTTACTTACCATTTTTAAAAAAAAATATATGAAAATAGATGAGATAACATATTATCCACTTTGAGGGAACGGATGCATCTTGTGGATTCAATTCGAGGAGAATTTGACCTCATTTAAGGATAAGTCCAATTCTTGATACTTCTTCTCCCACTTTTGTTGATAACTAAACCCACGCCCGCGCGAGCATGAAATTCATAATAAACTACTAACCCATAATCCCACTAAAATTAATAAATCACCCATAGCTCCACTACCCAAATAACTTAAAAATACATAAAAATATATAAAATATAAACAAATGTGCACGTAAGAGAGGTGTTCGTAAACAAACGGCTGCATGCCACAAATTATATGATTTTGAAGCCAATTGAAGAAAAGAAATACCGCAACCTTGGTCACAAAACCTTGAACAGAAAATCAAAAATCAATCAGAAAAGCAATATTTGAATATTAAAAAACTGTGAATTGGAAGCCTGAACCTGGGGGGCACACAATATTTTCCAATAATACGGCATTTTTCCCCATAAACTACGTGCATGGAATCAATCCTTCCACTGATTTTTGGAAAGGATGGCCAGGTATCCATTAGACACTATGGAGTATTTGGAAAGATAACAACAAGGATCAAGTCCAAGGGTCACTGTCTTATTCAACAATTTATGGCGCAAAATATCACTTTGTTCCAGAAGTGAATTATCAGCAATACACACATCCATGAAATTCAGAAAAAGCAGTCAACTACAGAAGGCAGCACAATTCTTTGCCCATAGCAAATTTTTATCTATTTTTTTAAGCTTTCACAGATCAATAATCCTTCTTCCCAAAATTCTTGCACCAGAGCTGTGAGGGTATGGGGCGAACTGGATGATGTGGCCGTTGCTGAAAAAAAAGAAAAACAGAAAGTAAGTGAAAAGTCTACTTCCATATAATGCACGGAATGGCTACACCACTTAAATGCAGTGTCAAAGGTTAGTTAAACTAGGTCATTCATCTTCATTCATGGGCCTTTCGACTCAATAACCATGACAAGAAGCAAGAAAATAAATATAATTAAAACTAGATGCGGATGCTATAGTCACTACCAAGCTTCAGAAACACCCAAAGGATAAATTGTTCTTATCTTTTGCAGTCCAAAATGAATTAATTTCAGTTTTTTACAAGATAATTTTGAGTTTTTACAAGCTTGATGCAAATACGGGTATATTGTGCCACCAAACATGCAGACAAAATACATTAACAGAACTGAATACAAATCAACATACACATCAAGCACATGCATACATGTATTTTAATGTGAACACACACTTGGGAGCATACTCTTGGAAGAAAACTTTTTCCCTGTAAATATACATAAAAAAGACTAATGGATGAACCAAGTAGTTCCATAACAAGGACAGAAGCTGAGTTCATAAGAGCCGTATCATGCCCACCGCAGTATTGGGACTTGACAATTCCTCGAGTAATTGTTTGTAAGTAAATCAGATCAGAAAGAAATTCACACTTTAAATTTAGTCCTAAATACAACTATAGATTCTTCTTAACCAGACATTTCCACCTTCCATGGCATGTGAAGTGTATAAATTGATCAGTCAGTTGTTCTGGGTTCTCATATAGCACCTAACCCACATTTTGTATCATAAGAGTAGTAATTCACCATTATTTACATTAGGTCCTGGAGACTTTGGTTCATCATGCTATTGCTATAGGTTTATACATACAACTACAATGATCTAACTGAGAGGTGTTTTAACGTACATGATTCCAAGTTAACGCCAAACAAAAATGATTTCAGTTATAGTTTCCTTGCAATGACCTGGACAAAAATTGACTAAGCAAATTCAAGCTTGGCCCCTGATGGATAGAAAATACTAGCAGAAACCATAGCTGGGTACATTTCAACAAAAAGTTCATAATCTCAGCCATGGCTGATTGGATGGTGTACCCAGACAGCCACTGTAGCACTTATGGACGATTGGACATTTCTTTTCAGGCCCGTTTCTCTGATTGCTGGTCAACATTTGCCCCGTGGAGATTTCATTAAATTACAATGTTCACATTTGCTAGGGGTCCGTTTCAAACAATGTCTTCAAGTGGATAAGATTGGAAAGTATGTTGTTTTTATAATTCACTCCCTAAACAGAGGCAAGAGATAAATAAGAAAACGGCCAGCCTGACTTAGAAGTGTGGATGATCATGGCCGGATTGGAGGTTTCGTTTGCCTAGGAATAATGTTGGGTGTCAAACATGGCAGAAGCCACCGAAGGCAAGTGGGGTGAGAGTTGAGGCAGTTTTTTTTGTTTTTTTTTTTTTTTTGGGGGGGGGGGTAGAAGATCTATAGTGAGGAATAGTAATCGTATTATTATGTCCTGTAGGATTGATGGAGGAGGATATACATAGGGGATAGGTCAGAGACTTACAGAGGACAGCGAAGCAATGATTTGGCTAAGTGAATTGTGTCATCCGGTGCACAGCCAAGCATTGTGAAGAGTATGAATCTATGACCATTTAATGAGATTTACATATCGTCTCTCTCTAGAGTCCTAGACTGATCGAGGGAATCTTGAACGATCTCCTAACCCTAACCACAAAATCATTGGTCCTGGATGATCCCGAGTGAAGGGATGGCCGCGAGAGACCCTCGGTGATTCTCATGGGTGGAAGGTTCCCTCAGAGGTGGAGATTCTAAAGACTTGCTTCGATCCTGAACTCCTGAGGCAGGTCCATGTAAGGTAAATGTGAAAGATGTGGAGGCTCCATGATCTCAACGAGGGAGTTTCAAGCAAAGGGTACCGCGAGGCTAGGCATCCCTCAGTCAAGTATTATGTAAGGTGGATAAGGCGCCTCGTGTTGGAGATCAATTAACTACCCACGAGACGCAAAATAGTTGTATGGAACAAAAAGGAAGATAGTTCAACATAAACAGAAAATGGTACAGGGAGGAAAGAAGTACCAAGCAAGATGCGGTAATTGATGACCAACAACTTATAAGAGGAACTGCACCAAAACAACATCCACTGGAACAACAACATCAAGCACAATAAAATAAACCTAAAAATTTATACTCATCATAGCTTTCATGACTAAAATTGCAAAAATCCCAAAATGTGCGAAATCAAAATTCAAACCCTAATCGCAATAAACAACAAAATATTTCAAATCCACCCCATTCAAAAAAAAAAAAAAAAAAAAGTCCAGATCTTCCAAAGGAAACGAATCAAATTTGATAGATTTAACTAGGTACGAATAATGCAGTGTGTGGAGTTAGAAAAGGAAAGGGATGGAGCAGGAGGATAACCTCGAGCTCAGCAGACTTCATGGCGATGGGGATGCAGACAAGAAAGATGCCGGCCATGGCGATGGCAGTGTTGCGCTTCCAGTGCTTGGGGCGGCAGTACGGACCACCAGTCATGCTCCAAACTTTGTTTCTGAAGTCCCCTCCATGAGCCGCATCTCCGTGATGGCCGTGATCTCCACCCATCTTTTCCTTCTCCCTCTCTTTTCTCTGTTTCTTTTTTCTTCCTCGCTTTCCCAGATCCGAACAACAGATTCAGAGGTCGACGATGATAATATGAACAGATGGGAGTTTCGGAGTATAATCTTGCCCTAATTGACTGTGATCGGGTGGGACCACTTTTTATTTTATTTTATTTTATTTTTTTACTTTGCTTGGATTTTGGAGATAAGCTGAACGTTAACGCCCCGGGTGACAAAAATTCTGATTTTAACTTTCAATTTTTCACTTTTCAAAAATTATAAAAATATAATAAATATATATATTTTCTCAAATTTTTTATTTTTATTTTTATTTTCTTCTACAACTATTACCCGTTACAATTATCATCCGTAATTGTCCACTCCACCTATTTTATCGTAATTACTTTTGTGATAAATATAGTTAAAAATATTTTTATTTTTAATTTTTTGAAATACAACGGTAATTGCTTTTTTACTTTAAAAAAGTTTATGATGGCAAATGGATGTACTTGTACCAAACCGGTTGGCCCTAGTTTAAGAAAAAAAAATAGTTATTTTATTAATACTAGCAATAACTTCTTCTTGTGGCATTCTTAATAAAATTAATATTAAATTTTTTTATATAGATAAAACTTTGGATAAAAGTTCAAATCGAAAAATTACGATAATCTATGTATTTTAAAAATTTTTCTAATACTTTAAACCTTAATAGTTAATACATGTATTTTTGTCTCTCTCTCCAATCAATTTTTAATAAGTATCATAAAATAAAACACAAATTATGAAAAAAAAATTGACTTCTTCTGATGATGAGTCAAGAGGAGAGAACTACGGTTCACTTTTATGGTGATCATGAAAAGAATGATAGGTTTCCTTATGAGGAGGAGCGCTTATGTGATAATGAATACATTCGAGATGTTATTTAAACATATTTTGGATCAAACACATTGAGAATCCTAAAGCGTTTAGGACGTTTGTAAACGAAGAAAGAGAAAGGTCTTGCTGTGAGTCTTGTTGCTCGCAAGAAACATTAATGGTCATGGTACTGACCTTGAATTTTTTTTATTATTGTTTTTGTTCTTAGTCACTTTAAGAGATTAGATTCATGTGGTGAGTCACCACCTATGTACTATTTTTATTTACGACTCTCCTCACTTGTTTTAGAGGTCAGGTTTAAGTCTCGTCTTTCATGCACTTCTTTTATTTAAGTAATATACTGCTAAGGGTCCATGCCTAACCCCCTTCCACCAACGAGGTTTCTTAAAAAACAAAAAACAAACACACAAATTATGCTAATTTAATTTGAAAGGTTTAACTTTTTACAAATCATAATTGAGCGGAATTTAAGTTAACAGCTTTGATTTGCATATGATATTCACTTTTAAAATAAATTTAAAATGCCCAAGTCGTTTATAAGATAGATAGTAGTGAAACTCACTAAAATAAGAATTGAATGAAAAGTTAAAAATATAAACATAATTTCAATCGTTAAATGAAAAAAAAAATAATTCTTAATTATTGGATCTTAGTTTGATTAAGAAATATTTTTAAAAATTATCCTGTTTTGTTATATATAAATTACCCAACACGTCGGCATGGTTTATTTACTGCCATAATCTCCAAACGGAGATAATTCGGTGGGAAAAAAAAAAAACGGGTACGTTTTACACTTGCCAAAAAATGCATAGTTATTTATAGCTTAAAAGTGAATAAAAAAATTTAATATAATTTGAACTAAAATTATTCTATTAATATTTTCATTCAGATTAACAATAGATACAAGTTTTGACCGCTCGTAATTCAACATAAAAAGATATAAACCGTTAGAGTTCAAAAGTGAATTCATCACTAACGTATGATTTGAACTAAAATACTACCGGTAATTTTTTCATCCAATTTAACATTCTCCTTCGTATTTTAAGTTTTTAATCTATATTCATTCGTATTACATGCAATATTAATAATGCTTATGCCCTCAAAAAATTTGTTTGTTGCATCTCTTATTTTCTTTTCACCTATTTCTCTTTAAAACTAAATTAAACGAATTTTGGTTTAGAGTATATAATAAATTTTATTCGTGAAAAATAAGAACTTCACAATATTTTACAACTTATTACGTAACTAAAACGTCTAAATAGTGATTATATGAACCTATGGTAGTATTGAAGTACTCATCTACTTATAGAAATTAGATATACTCATGCCACATGGCACAGGCTCAATGCCCCTCCCCCATCCCTCAGTCTTCCCTCCCTTCTATTTGTATCCGGTTGCACACTCCATGTAGGACAAAGTCCTATCAACCCGGGTTTGTTGACACATATGGTATATAGATACAAATGATATATAGATAAAATCAGAATTGTGGTAAAATCTAGACCGTTGAATTATTTTTAAATCTCAACCATAACAAAATCTGGGCCGTTATTTGTCGTGAACAAGAAAACACTTTTTTTCGTATTATATAGAATCTTACATGTAAAGTTAGAAAAGACTCTTGATTAACATAAGCTTTCCTAATTAAAATAGAAAGACCAAGAGAATAAAAAGTCTAAAAAAGTCTAAGAATTTCTAAGAAACGGGAACTTTATTAAATATGAGCTAAGGTATAAAAAAATTCCTACAAATATTCCCAAAATAATAATTTAAATCGAATTACATTTTTTACCTATCATTAGAGCAAATAAAGAAAACCCAACTATGTACTATATATAGAAGTGCAATTCACTATTGCCGCAACGTAAGATATCATTCTCAAAATAAGGAATCACAATTCTATACTGGATAATATTTTAGTAGATCAGAATTAGCTCTAACGCGTTCGAGAGAATATTTAAACCCCAAGGTTGAAATATTATTCAAAGGTCTTTTGAGTTGTAAAAATTAGTAGAAATTTATAAAAATATAATCGCATAACTCCTATAGTAAATAAAATATTTAATTTTATAGAATTTTGTCGAATATTGTGAAGTTTATAAAACTCTAAACAAGCTCATTATATACATTAAGATGAATAAGTACTCATCTATTTTTTGTAGACCCAAATTAAAATTCAATTCCGTTTTCAGGTCTTGCACATGAAGAACTAAAACAATCGAAAATCGAATTATTATTTGAATATAAATAGAAATATATAATAATATTGTACAAAAATAAATTCGAAATTATATAATTATAGAGTACGATTTTAAATAATATAATAATAAGTTCATAAAAGTTCAAAATTCAAATTAGATATTTATGCATAAATAGAAAATTTTATTTTTAATTGGAACCAATTTTACCGAAATAATTTTATTTAATTACAAATAATTCAGTTTTTTATTCGATTTTGATTATTTTTTGTTCTTTGTGAATAAAAAATTTAACGTTTAATTTTCGATTTTCGATTTGGATTATACTTGAATAAAAACCCCTAATTTCTCCATGAAAAACTCGCTGGCCTCAATTGACATGAAAAGGTAAATTGGCTTTTCCGTTAAACTGTTATTGTAATTTTTTTTTTAATTGAAATCTATTGTAATTTTACACTACAAATTATGAGTGTGTTTGAGTGGTCAAAATCAATCCAAATTCTTTAACTTTTATCAATTTTTTATATTTTATTTTTAATAAAATTTTATGATATATCATTTTTACATTAAATTTTTATATTTTTACTATTCTTTTTATTAAAAATTTTCAACCAAACAGTCTAACGTTATTTATTTTCTCACCTTCTGACCGATAAATGCCGCACGCTATACCTTGGTAAGCCGCCTGTTAATCATTACTCCTTTGCCACCCTCGTAGAAATTAAAAGTAGCATTAGTGATAATTTTTTTCGCACGTTAAAACGAAGAATAACGAAAAAGTAAAAAATGTGATTTGAAATTTTTTTTGATATTTAGTGTAAGCTATCAAATCACGTTTTTTAAAGATGAATAATGAAACTTTTTGGCTTTTGTGTTAATTTTTTAGAGAAATGAACCGTCGGAACAGTTTTGATTAGAATTTTTTGATTTTTGTATCAATCGTTTGGACAGAAGGAATAGTAGGAAAACCGTCGGAACGGTTTAGTACTTTCTGTCGGGATGGTATACAAAAAATAGGCAAAGTGGGTGTCATTTGATAGTTTAGGAATTCGTATTGACATTCTACAAAAAATTTACCGATTTGATTAACGGAATTCTAGTTATGTTATTTTTTTTAAAAGATGTTTCACTTTTTTTTTGAATTTGGCAGGAAAATAAAATGTAAAAGTGTAACAGAGAATTTCAGAGGTTTTCAGAGTTTTTCAGCAAATTTTCTTGCGCCAAACAGACCCTAATTATCTCTAACGTAGAAGATTTTTTTCCCCCTAAATATTGAAGATATCTCAGTCAGTTTGGGTTTACATCCTCTTAAAATTAAGGATCAGATAAACACTCCTAATAACGTATTTGTAGTTCTAATAAGGTAAAATTATACCTTATTATGGATGTAATAATTTATTTAGCTAAAAAATATTTTTTTTTTGGAAGGGAGCTAAAATTCTAGCAGCCGACTGAATTAAGAAATTATCGATCTAATTGCATATATATATTTATTTTTTCAATTAAATTTCGTAATATATCACACCAATTGATTAAATTAAAATTATTATTCCAATTACAGATATCTGTTATGTATTAGGGGCCGTCTAAGTCCAAAAAAAAAAACAAAAGTATAATTTTTTGGAGTTTGGAACGTAAAAAGTTGTTTTGAAATAATAGTTGGATATTTGTGATTGATTTAATATAAAGTTATTAAAAATTATATAAGGTGACACATGGTAAAATTTTAGTAGAAAATCTTAAAAATTTTTGAAATTTTATGAAATTTTTTGATACAAGTGTCAACATAATTTAAAAAAGAAATCTGACAAAATTGTTGGAACGCGTTATTTTGTTTGTTCCAACGGACTTTGAAAATTTTTTAAAAGAAGTTAGATTTTTTTGGAGTTTGAAAAAGGTAAAACTTTTAAAATTTTTTGAATTTAATTGGTACTTTAAACAAGCCCTTAATTGAAAGAAATTACACGTTTTTGTTTAAAATACACTAAAAAGAGCGACGATTAAATATAAAAGTATTTTCATTTTGATTAGAGAATAAATATTCCATTTTTCGTTAAAGAGTCAATAATTTTGTTCTATGTATTTTTTTTATTTTATAAATTTGAAATTTAATAAAATTATGTTAAATATATAATAGATAAGAAAATTTTAATAAAGTCATCAAGAATCCAAAATTATGAATACAACAGTATAAAAATTTCAAAATAGTTCATGGAAATTACGAGCTTAATGAGATAATTGCGGTAAAAATCTTCAAAATCTGAGCTTTTTTCATTTCTTTATTTTATTGTTTGGGAAAACATTTAAAAATAATTAGAAAAACCAATTAAAATTTGCCTTTTCACGCCAATGCGGAACAATCTTTCTAAGAATATGTTAATTATTATCACTAAAATCTTAATTAAGATACTATAAAAACTAATGGTGCTTAGCGTCAAATTTGGTAAAAAATTTCTAACTTTTTTTTACACGATTTTTTTTTTAACTTTTTCTAACTTTTACCAAATTTTTTGATTTTTTAAAATGGCACATCAAATATTAAGGAATCATTTGGTAATACTATCATATTTCTATTTACATTTATCTATTTACGTAATCTACTGTCGTTTTTTTTTAAATGAAACAGAAAATACATTTACAAATACAATTTTGTTAATAATTAATACTTTTTTAATTTCATAAAATATTTAATTTTATTAGTTTCTAAAAATTTAATAGAATTTAAAAAATATATTTCAATTTAATTTAATTTAATTATATTATTTATTTAAAATAATTGAATAAAATACAATAATTATACCATTTAATCCAATAAATATAAAATATATTAATTATAATTTCATTATATTATTTACTAAAATATATTTCATAATAATTTAAATAATTTATTTATGATATTTATTAAAAAATATTTAACAAAATACATTTCATATTAATTAAATTAATTAAATCAAATTAAGTAATTTAATAAAATACATTTTATTAAATTATTTTAATAACTATTTTATCAAAATAATTTAATAGAATATATTATATATTAATCAAACTAAATTAATTATTGAATTAAATTATAAATTTTATTTTTAAAAACAAATTGATAATAAATATTTCATACTAATTAATTTTAATTATTTATTAAAAATAAATTAATAAAATATGTTATATATTAATTTAAATAATTTATTTAATTATATTATATTATTTAAAATATAATTTTAGTTTAATAAAATATTTGAATAAAATAATTGTTTTAATACAATGTAACAAAAATAAATAAAATGTTAAAATTGATAAAAATATTTACAACAGAAAAAAATAAAGTGAAAAACATTTTTTTTGTTTTACGTTTTTTTGTTTAAGTATTTATATTTTTAGAAAGAGCAATTATAGATTTAATAAACATATTTTCGTCACTAATATATAAATTTTAGAACAATAAATAAATAAATAAATAAATGTTACCAAACAAGGTTTAAATAATTTAAAATTTATTTATTTATTTACCAAAATTTAGCACTCCACAGTCCATACGTAACGCAAAATTAGACTTTCCTATTCCTTCAATTTCCAACAAAAAAATAATAAGAAAAAGGTCAAAAAGAGGTCAGTGGTTGTAACAGACTAATCAGAGCATTTTTTAACTTTATTTCAAAAATTTCAGAGCCACTTTCTATTTTCGGGAAAATGCATGATGTCAGCCAACAGTGGATTGTCAAGCTCCGGTGCCACGTGTAAATGGTGCTTGTCAGTCTTCTTAGCGGCTGGCTCCGTAGGACAAAAGCCTAGCAAGACCAAAGATTAACGTAGGTAGTACGGTGGCTTCCTACGTAGTTCATTAAAACCGACAGGGTCTTTCTGGTCATTTCACACTCTTCAAGAAGGATCCGATCCTCACTCCTCTAATCTCAGTTACCCGTTTCTGGGAACCCGTAGAAAAAATCGATAAAAGCCTACAACCAAAAATCGACAAAGTGCAAATACATCACGAAGAAAATCGTATCCGATCGAGGTATCTCGCTGCTTTTCCATGTAACCTTCTAATACATATGTTATATATAGTGCTTGTTTCTTTCTCTGATTGGCTGAGTAAGTGAGAAGACTCGATCAAGTCAGATCTGGGTTGAGAATGGTAGGGGAGGTAGTGAAGGAAATGTTCTTGCTTAAAGCTGATTCAAACCCAGAAAAGCTTGATGGGTTAATTTGTGTTTCTGGATTTTGAATTTCAGATATCGTTAGCTATCTTGATTTCCAATTTTGAATTTGTGTGGTGTAGTGTAGTGTGTTTTGTGGATCTCTTTTTTGGTGTCTGGGAAATTTGATTTTGCTAGTACTAGGAAGGGTTCCTTCTGTTTGTGTAGAATTAGAATTTGAATGTTGTGTTGTCTATTGTCGAGCTCATCATTTCCTGTAATTTTTCTTCAATTGTGCATCGCGTGCAAGGTTGTCTCCGATGGTGTTTGATGTAGGACGAAAGAGAATAAAGCAAA
>QLOD02000033.1:3083919-3094611 GCA_003260245.2 Sideroxylon spinosum
TTTCTTAGAAAACATGAAGGATATTCATGGATTGAGTAACTAAATTAAAAAAATAGAATGATGAATATAAATTTTTAATTAGTTTTATAAAAATAATTCAAATAAAAAAACATCATTATTATTATCAATCATACATACTTTATATAATAAAACAACTAAAGTCAATGACTAATTTAAATTTAAAAAAAAAATTATTCCCGAGCTTAATTAATATTTGATATTTTTTTCTAGGTTTAATAAATACTAAAAGTTATTGTTATAAAAAAAATAACCTAACTATTATTTTAAATTTTTATTTGTGTTTCTTAATCCATTTCCATTTTTATACGTATTTTAATTTAATTATTAATATAATTAAAATATATAAATTTAAGCAAATAGATCCCCTTTTAGAAGTCAGAAGTAAATAAATTCTTTTTCGAAACCCAAGAAAGTGTCTCTTTTCAGAACTCATGAGTTTTTTTACATTCATTAAATTTATATGTCATAATCTAGTGTTTTTGCAAGAAAAATGAAAAATGAAATTATGATAACTTAACTATATAGGACAATGAAACAAAAGTTTTGGAGAAAAACTTTGTTTTATAAAAGATTTCAACCATTCGTTGAAAAATAAAACTTATTATCAACCGTTAGATCTTACTTTGTGAGAGGAACACTTTTAAAATCTCTCCTATTTTAATATATAGATATAATGATATTCATCATAAATTTAAGTAATTTAACATAATAAATTATGATTAATGTACAATTATCACATAAATGTAGTAATTTAAAATCCGTACTTAATCTTTGATCCATTTGCTTCAAGAAGTAATGTGACTCAAGAAATTCAAAAAATAAATAAAAGGTCAGAATTTTTAATTTGAATGCTAAACCTGCCCACAAAAAAAAAAAAAAGAGCATATTAGAGATGAACAAAAGTCATACAACAGTATCACGTTTTCATGTTGAGATCAACAAGATGTAATATTTATATATGTTCTAAAATCTTGTCTTCAATTGTTCAAATAATGCCCACAAGAAGATCCCAATTACAGTGTCTCTAACCAAGTCCTTTAGAAGGGTATCAACCCAGGAAGAAGTTCTATCACCAGATGGCCTCTTCCCCACCAAGTCTTGGAACCGCAAGTTTCCTTGATCCGATATCAATGCATATATCACTCCATTTATGTGGCCCTTTCCAATAACCCCCACCACTCTCTTACCATTATTCACTGCTTTGCTCCTCTTCAAAGACCATGCAAGATACTGCACCCAAAAAAAAAAAAAAGGGCACAATCCTTAAGAAAATTATACATTTTATAAGGAAAAACTATATTCATATATGATTCTGAAAGAAATAGACTAACTGTGTCGCGCTCAAGTACGAGGGGCTGCAAGAGTGATGGATATGAACAACTTAGTTGCTCATAGAGCTGGAAAGCGCTGTCATCTGTGCTTGATTCCTGTAAATTAGAAGATTGAGTTAACTAAGTGACACGTGACAAAATTTGATTAGAGAAAGTTGGGAACTTGAGTTTTTTTGAAGGTTTTTAGAAGCTCCAAACGGAGCCAAGATCTATTCATTTTTAAATAGACTATGTCCTTGCCCAGTGACCATGGCAGCCCTCCTCACCTCGGTGTCTGCTGTTAGAAGCAAGTATTCATAGCGGAAACAGAGAGAATTTTTAAAGTACAAACAAAGTGATGGTGGAATATAATAAGTTCCAGCATGCTGATCTACCAAAGGTTATGGCAATATAATTTCCCATGAAAAAAAAAATGTATTTTTTCCACATGACATCAACTTCGTTTTATTGGCTTGAAAATCATTGTATGCATTTCTCAAGTACCATTTTTATTTGTATGCACTTTTTGATAGGTAATTTTTTTTTTTTTTTTTAATTTCGATTCCTGACCACATAATATACTGACAAGTCATAGCATCATTAGCTATGAGAATTGTTCAGGTGAATATAATTATCAAACCTACGAATAGAAATGTGAATTGATACACAGCCAACAAATTCTGCAGAATCAAAAGTCAAAGAACAATTTAATTTTTGCATTTAGCTCCCCTCTCACGTTTGAGCAGATAGGCAGCTGCGCTTATGGTTATTTGAGAAGGAAAAGGGTCTCATATAGATCTAGGTAAACAATAAACTTGAAGAGGAAAACCTTTAAACTGTTCCTGGAAATATCCGCTGCTGATGTTATTCCACGAACAACGGAGAGCACTAGGCTCAGCTTCTCATTCCATTGGAGAGAATTCCAAGCCCTTTCAAGCTGCAATAACATTTTCAGTAGACCAGCCTTATGTTATTTGTTGCAGTAGATACACAAAAACAGCTCAAACACCCAAATAAAGTCAAACATAGTGTAGAATTTCATGTTAGATAATCCACGTTTCTTTCATGCGCTAAAGGAAGAATTACATACAGTTATTTCAATTGGTCGATCCCCCAAAACTACTTGAGCTCCAACTTCTTCCGATGCTTTACGAGCAGAACGAAACTGCACAATAAGAGAAACACATGGTGATTCTCATTGATATATCTGAAAGTTCTTTCTTTTTTTTTTTTTTTCCTCCCCCACTCAGAAGTCTATTACCTCATCCCCAAAAGGTCTGTTCACATCTGAAGAGATTTTGGATGAAAAAACTGCCAACAGTAACCGTAATGCCAAAGCAGTCTGACCGCCTGTCAGTTGAAAATGATCATCGCTATTTCAAAGATGTGGGATGATATGTACAAACTACAAAGACTTCGGTTCAAGCTTACCCAAATTTAAGCTACGACCAACTGCATCAAAAAATCCAGTGCCACTCAAGGAGAACATGTTTGACCTCATTTCCTGGCCAAGCTCGCCATCATTGGAAGCATACATAATCCCAGCTCTGAAGATAAAATCTGTAACAATTGAAGTTAAGCCATGGATTGTAGGCTAGACAAACTACAAGGTCAGTAAACACGAGGCCTCTTACTGAAACTTTAATAGCAGATGTACTCAAACAAGGATTTTTGAATTCCAACGGATTCTGATTTGCGTGTTGTTCTTCTACAACTAGGATACCAGAGTATGAAAACATGAATGTAGACATGAAAAGGTTGCATGATTGTCCTAAATTAATAGCGCAATTCAACCAAATAATGTAAACAATTTTTGAACTACTAGACAGTACTTGTGCTTTTGAATTATCTGTTCTCCTCAGACATTTTTATTTGTGACGCAAAACAGGAAGCAGTAAAGGAGGAATTAAAGAAAAGAGAGAAACTCTCAGGTTGTATTCGGAGCAAGGATTTGGAGAGAGAAAATAAAATAGAAAGAAAAAAGTAAAGAGAAATAGAAAGGACACACAAAATCTTAAATTTATGTTTTTATTTAAATGATTAAAAATATAATAAAATAAAAAAAATTTACTCATAAATTAATTTTTAATTTAATATTTTTAATTTCTCAAATCGTACTCGTTTCGTTTTATATTTCGTTGCAATCTAATTAAGAAAAGAAAATTTGACTTTTTATTCATTTTCTTTTAGTGAAAGAGAGATATTCAAGCTTGCTAAAACTAGAGATAGGCAGACCAAAGACTTAAACCAAGTTAAATGTGTTAAGGATGAGGATGAAAGGTGTTAGGAAAGGAAGAGGAGATAAAAGAACGGTGAAAGAGTTCCTTCTACAAGTTATTTAATGAAAGCAGTTATAGTAACATACAATTGGGACCACTTATCACTTCTAGGGAAGAATTGAATCATATGTTTTACAGGAGAATCAGTAGGGAGGAAGTAAAAGAAGTACTGAAAACAATGAAGAACGATAAAGTAGTTGGGCCATATGGTATCCCTATTGAGGTTTGGAGGTGCTTGGGGGAGGATGGCATAAGTTGGTTGACAAAACTTTTTAATGTAGTGTTAAATAGTAAGAAGGTGTTTGATGCATGGAGAAAAAGTATCCTTATACCATATACAAGAACAAAGGAGATATCCAGAATTGTGCGAACTACCGTGGGATTAAATTGATGAGCCATACGACGAAATTATAGGAGAGATTTATTGAAACAAGACTAAAAAGGACAACAAACATTCCAAAGAATCAATTTGGTTTTATGCCTGGGAGATCAACCATGGAGGCTATCTTTCTCCTGAGGAGGTTAACAGAACAGTACAGAGAATGTCAAAAAGAGTTACACATGGTATTCATTGATTTGAAAAAGGCTTATGACTGGGTTCCTACAGAGATTCTATGAGAGTATTAGAAAAGAAAGGAGTGTGCGTCGCATATATTGAAGCGATAAAGGACATGTATGATAGATCCGTGACTTCTATACAGACGACTGGTGGAGAGACTAAGAAATTTCTTATCACGATTGGTTTACACCAAGACTTAATGCCGTACTTGTTTGCCCTAGTCATGGATGAGATTACAAGACATATTCAGGATGAAGTGTCGTGATATATGCTATTTGCAGATAACATTATTTTAGCAGATGAGACAAAAGGAGTGAATGTTAAATTAGAATTATGGCGGAAAACGTTAAAGACAAAAGGGTTTAAGATAAGTCGATGCAAAACGAATATATAGAGTGCAAGTTTAGTCAAAGTAGGACAACTGATAGCATAGAAATAAGTTTGGGCACACATAAGATTATAGAGAGAGAAAACTTTAGGTATTTTGGATCTATAATGCAACAAGACGGAGGGATTGATACTGATGTAAGTAATAGGATTCAGGCTGGGTGGACCAAATAGAAAAGTACTTCGGGAGTCTTGTGTGATCGAAAAGTCCCCCACAAGGTGAAAGAAAAGTATTATAAGGTAGCAGTAAGACCAGCGTTATTATATAGATCAGAGTGTTGAGCAGTAAAGCATAATCATGTTCAGAATACGGTAGTTACGGAAATGAAAATGCTAAAATAGATGTGCGAGATCACAAGGAGAGATAAGATTAGGAACGATGAGATTAAGGGATTGAAGATAAATTGAGAGAAAATCGTTTAAGATGATTCGGCCATGTTAAAAAGCGTCCAATGGAAGCACCGGTTAAAAGGTGTGAAAGTATGGAGATTGCTAGGAATAGGAGAAGGAGAGGGAGACCTAAGAGAAGTTGGAAAGAAACTATTAAACATGACCTTGTCTTCGTGGATCTAACAGAGAATATGGCCCTACACAGATTTGATTGGCGTCGTCAAATCCATATAGCCGGACCCACTTAGTGGAAAAAGGCTTGGCTTGGTTTGGTTTATTCATTTTCTTTAGTTTGAAAATTTATTTATTCAAACACAGCCTCTAAGACTTAGTTTGGGAACAAAGAGCTTTGAGCTTTGATTTTTTTTTTTTTTTAAGCTATTAGCGAAATAAATAAAAAAAAGGACAATCCGGTACACGAATCTCCCACCTATATGGGTCCGGGGAAGGGTCGGGTTTTTTTTTTTAACGATTGGTATAAAACCAAACCAAACCAAATCAAACGAAACCAAGTTTTTTCACACCAAATGGAGTCGGCTATATGGATTTGACAATATCAATCAAATCTATTTAAGACTATGCCAGCCGTTAGATTTGTGAGAGGGAAAAACCTAACTTCTTATATTTAGACTTTCTATTTTTACAGCATTGTTCAATGACATTATTGCCCTTCACAATATGATGCTTTATATATACGATTGAAATGGCCATTTTACACCAAGATAATAAGACGACATTGTTTTATTGTTTTTATTTTTTTGTGTTGCTAAACTTGCTGAATCAAAATTAAACAACCCCCCCCCCTCTTCAAAGAATCAAAATTAAACCTTGTTCCCCGCAGAACATACATCCGTGGTTATGGAAGAAAATGTTAAACAAACGCCATATGCTTCCATCTTAACCAGTTGCAGAGAAATAACCTTTTCATCAATATATAGACACACAAAAAGGTTCAGCATACCAAATAGCTCTACAAATTCCATCAACTAATTTGAATTTCAGCAGGACCCATAAAATGAGAAATCAGACTTGCCTGCTTCTGCAGAGCTCCACAACAACATTGTCAGGCTTCAAAGCGCGCACCACGCGCTCCACATCCACCGCCGATTCACGAGACATATGATTCGTCCCGACCAACCAAATCGATTCCGGCTCAACGAACTCGGTCCGCCACGCCGGGACGGGACCGAACCGGCTCTTTTCGACAAGAACCAAACTTCCATTGTCGGCCAAATCGAGCAATTCGGGATGGGTTTGAGCGATGTCGGCTCGAGAGTCGGCTAGAATTGCGGATTTGTAATCGAAGTCCGGTGGCGGAGGGTCGATTGAAACCCTAGAGGGTTTAGAGGGCCTAAGAGGCGGGAGATTAGAAAAGTTGTGTTTGAACGGAAAATTATAACGGTTAAAAAGGTTTGCTGTGGATATGGAGAATGGAGGAGAGGAAAGGATTTTCATGGATGAGAGTTGAGAGAGAAAAAGGGCGAGAGAGAAATGAGTGTTGGACCAACGGTGTTAAGTTGTTATGAAAGATTATTATTGTGTGTTGGGTATTCAGATAACGGTTGAACCAAGTTAAAGGTCATGAGCAGAGGAATGTCCCTCCAAGATTTTTTTTTTTTTTTTCCCAACTGATGGAGAAGGAGGCAGGAAGAGATAGCAGTTCAAGACTCAAAAGGATGCCACCTGATTAACACGAGCGTTTGATTTGTGTAGATCGAGTTTAGAATATGAAATTAATATTGCATCATCTTCCTTTAAATGGAATTATTAGAACTATTTTTTTTTATTTCATTTAAAATTAGAAGCTATTATTATAATTTTAAAATCTAAACCCTCCTAATACACCCCATCCCATTCCCTCTACTAAACATACACTTAGGTTTGAAGATTGCAAGTTGTTCAAAAAAATAACAATATATGCCTTATTTTAGTCTAATTAAATTATATTTAAACTAAAATAATTTCGTTTTAATTAGTTTGAGTTACTTGTAAATCGAATTTGAGCTTAACTCAGTCTGATTCTTGGATTCTTTCCTAAACTGATCCGATTGAGACTATCACGGTTTTTACGGACTTGTTCTCTAGTTGTCAGAGTCACACCACTTACGGAGCCTATCCCCTTGGACTTTTATTTCAATTCTAATAACCACAAAATAATTGTTCATCACAATCCACAAATTCCAAAACTGAACACAAGTGTTCAAACAATTTTGCTTATGCTTAATAGTATGAAATATAGAATCTCTTTATCAAAATAATATAATTTTTCACAATGAAAAATTCATTAAATTCAACTTTCAAAATCTTTATGCATGGAATAATTTACAAAATTAATACTAACAAGACAAATCACTCACCTGGACTCCAAAAAATGTAAATGTAGAAATATGTCAGAATATTCTCTCACTATCCTGAATACACGAATATAAATATCTATTATTTAAAAGCCTATCATAAAACTAAAATAAAATTATTAACTCCAAACTCCCTCTATCAAAATAATTAATAAATCTATCATTAAATAATTTTAATAAACATCCGCCAAACCTTTTTTTTAACTATACACTTCATTATGTATGTATATATACATGTATACGATTGACTTCGTAAGCAAGTTTTCTCTTCCAACTTCACGTCACTCCAAATCAGTCAATTATTTTTTTATTTTTTTATTTTTTTTATCAATAACTTTTGTCAATATAATCCTCCTACTCTATAGATATACGTGTGTGTATGCGTGCAACAATGTGTTGCGATAGCAGCTTTTTTTTTTTTTTGTTTTTTCAAAAATCCAAACTTAATATATACACGCACTTATCTGTATAAACACACTAATCTCTAATCAATATTCTAGATAGGAAAGTAATAAATACTAACCTTCAAGATTCTTCTTCACTCTTCACCAACATGGGCGGGAAAGAGGGGAGGCTAACATAGCTTTTGCTATGTTAGCCCATAACATTAATCGTGGACTGTTGGATTTTGATCCAACGGTCTAAATGCATTTAAATTATTTTAATTTAAATAAATATGAATGTATTTGGACCGTTGAATTTAAAATCGATGGCCCAGATTGTATGTTACGGAGCTGACATAGTAATGTTATGTTAGCTCCCCCAAATCCCATGCACGGCCTTCATCTTTCTCTCGTGCTTTATCTTTTTTAATGTAGAATAAAACAAAACTCCAGGCCTTCATCTTTCTCTCATTTTCTCTCTTTTAATGTTGAATAGAATAAAACCTTAACTTTCTTCATACTCTCATTCTCTCTTTTCTTATTTCACGAATAAAATATAATAAAATCTTAGCTAACCCAACGCCTATATTTATATAACTTATTTAATCATGTGCCATCATATCCACTTAAGTTACGGTGAATCTCTAATCATATCTCATCATAAAAATAATTGCTTAAAATATCCAATAACTCACACTTATCCAAAAATAAATAAATTAATAATTTAAATATTGTTTAAATAAACTCAACTAATTATGTAATAAAAATATAATCCATAAATTATTAAAAATCTAGGTTATAACAATTATTATAATTTTAAAAATCTAAACACTCCTAATACACCCCATCCCAATCCCTTTACCAAACATACACTTAAGTTTGAAGATTTGCAAGTTGGTTAAAAAAAGAACAATACATGCCTTATTTTAGTCTAATTAAATTATATTTTAAACTAAAATAATTTCATTTTAATTAGTTTAAGTTACTTGTAATGAGCTTAACTTTTTTTTTTTTTTTCGGGCATCAAACTCAAGTTTTGTATTAAGATAGTGTTTGAAGTTTCAAAGAGTTCAAAAAATATTAAAATTTGATATAAAAAGTATTATGTGATGAAATTTAATTGAAAAACAACTAAGAATTTTTAAAAATTTTCAAAATTTTCAAAAATATTAAAACTTCAAATGAAGCTTAATAGTTTAACGGTGTGTTTGGAATGGTAAAAGGTAAGATAATTGATAAAAATTATGAGTCTGTAATTCGTATAGTGAAATAAAAATAAATATTTTTTAAAAATTTTTAAAGATTTTTAGATAATTTTAGCACATTAAAATGCACTCTGAGTTCAGTTCAAGTATATCAAAAATCAATTTAAAATCAATTCAGGTACTATTTTGCAACTAGTTGTCTTTACTGTAGTGGGCGCCAAACGTCATTTTTATTTTAACAATTTCTAATTGGTTGCTCGGAAATTGTTTTTTACCAAACAATTGACGTTGGGTGTCGGTTAACAAAACTATGGTAAAAAAAGTACAATAAAAATATAAAAATAATAAGTAATAAAATTTAATTAAAATAAAATATAAAAAAATTAATAAATTTTAGTCAGTGTTTGTCAACCAAATAACCCCATTGCCCGTTTACATTAGCTGAAATTGAGTTCACTTCAGCGGCGGGAGCCAACTAATCCCTGTTGTAACCACCGGTTCGTCACTGCACGTGTGCAGGATCCAAATTTAGCCGGAGGGCATTAGGCCCGTTTGGAGTGTAATTTTTAATAATTTTTAATATTTTGTAATTAAGAATTATTAGTTATAATTTTTGATATATTTAATGAAATAAGTAATAATTTTTAATAATTTTTTGTGACTTTCGGTGTTTTAATAAAATTTTTGATAGTTTTTGACAACTTTTTTAATAATTTTTGATAACTTTAAATAATTTTTACTGATTTTTAAATAAAAAATTTAATAAAAAAATAAAAATTAATGATTTATCAAATACTGATAAATAAAAAGTTTAAAATATTTTTTTGTTAAACATTTTACTACCAAACGACCCCTTTGTGGTGTACAGAGATTTGGGCACGTGGTAGCTAAGACTAGTAACATAAGTCACTGACAACTCAAAAGTACCGTTGGAGAAAACGATGAAACACATGTATAATTAGTGGGCAAAAGTCTAAAAACGTGGCTTTATTTCTAATCATCCACATGACGACTGCTTGTGTGAATGAAGACAAGCAGCCAGCGGTTACGGCTATTCGCTGTGCATGTATCGCGGTTAAAGCGCGTCCCTCTCGCCCGGCCTCACATCCAATTACGGGCGATATGATGACGGATGGGTGGACCCGATTCGACCCGGATCTGCTCCGCCCTTCGCCTTGATCAGCTCTGACTCCGTTATTTTATACTTTCTCGTCCTCGGGATTACGTTTGAAATGGTAAAAGAAATGAAATAAAATAAAATAAAATGATATAAGTTGTGAGTTTGTAATTAGTATAATGAGATGAAAAGTGAGTAATTGAAAGAGTTTTTAATATTTTTTTTGCCTTTTTCAAAGTTTTTTACCACTTCAAATGAAACTTAAATATCTGAGTCAGAATATAAAATCACTCTGTCCTATTCATTTTTATATTTTTAAATTATTTTTATAATTCATTTAATAACTTATTTTTAATTTTAGCAACACATCTCATTTATTTAGACAAATTTAACAGCTTGCTTCGTTATCTAGATGATTATTTGTTTTTAATATTTTATAACTTATTTATCTTATTAAACGTTTTCCGTCCAAATCTACATCTAAGAAAATGATGAGTAGAAGTGGTCTCCGATTACAAACTTTTCAATATTTAAGTTAGTAATAGGTCTCGATACAAATTTCATACATGGAGATAGATAAAGAAAAAGGAGAGAAAGAAAAGAAGAAACACATACATTGAATATGTTTTTACTATTTATAGCATGAATATATGATATATTTTATGTTAATTTGATTATACAGTAATA
>QLOD02000033.1:3204865-3220748 GCA_003260245.2 Sideroxylon spinosum
TAATCACATATCGCAATTTGGTGAGGCATAAAGTGATGATTATACTGCATCAAAATTGAGCACATAAGCAAAGCAAACCCGAAACCGTCGAAGACGATTGCTTAGGAATAATAAAGCTACTTCAGCCAAAAGGGATTGAACTAATTGTAAGGCCCAATCGCATTGAACTGACAGTAGCCCCAACTTTAAGGAAACCATAGTCCGTCTTAGCTCCGGGCCGCATCTGCCCGTATAATATGAATCAGAACTTATTCTTATATTTAACCCATAATTGGATCATGATTTGTCATTCTGTTCTGTGAAGAGAAATAATCTCAGTTAAGTGATAATAATTTTTCTTTCATGTCCTTTTAATAGGAAAAATTATTCCACATGATAGACCTACATTGCATCTGGTGTAAGAAAGTTTACTGAAAATCTCTAAAGGTTAATAAAAATTGATAAATTAGTGGACATTTAATGACTTGCTGACTGTGGGATTGTAAGAATGCAAGTTTAGGCGGAAGTAGTTTGAGAGGGTGATGCAATGCAGTACTGGATCCAATTTCTCTCCTTTTTCACTTCCACCCAGGTTTTCATCCTGGTTAGACTCGCACTCTACTTTTCCGCCTCCAGAAGGAAAAGTACAAACACTTATACTGGAGGAAAGTATAACGAAGGAAAAATAACTATGAAGAAAGGATCTAGTAATTTTACAAAAAAACAAGGTTTTAAAAAGATAAATAATAATAATAATAATAATAATAATAATAAAATGCATTACAAAGCAATTGATAAATCCCCAAAAAAAATAAAAATTGCATCAGTTACAAATCAATAAAACCAAGAAAAAAAAAATCATAAATTCCAAGAAACTCTATTTGACTGTTGTCTGTTGGTAATTGATAGAGAGCCTTAATTACTAGCCTTTAATTGCCGGGGACAGTTCAACCTCCTCTATTATTAGTTTCTGTGACAGCCATTGATTGTTAACCAATTGATATGTATTGAGAATATATTCAACCCATCATTAATTGATGATAAACCCCCATCCATTGCGACAACCTGCATTGACGATGAGCTTCGCCGCAATCCCCGTCTTCATTTCTTCCATCAATGGCAATGACTTTTTCTTGTTAAGATCTCCTGAAAAAGAAATGCAATACTTCACCGGTGTTTAAAACTTAACACGAGCACTTTTTAGGCCGTCATTAGCCGTACTGGCTGCTCGGTAACTTGAATTTTTTCATTTTAGTGTCATCACTGATAATGTAGCACTTTTAGGTCGCCACTAGCAGTACTGGCATGCTCGGTAACTTGAATTTTTTCATTTTAGTGTCATTGACCTAGAATCTTATCGATAATATTGACGATATAGACCCCAATTTTAAAATTAGTTTTACTTCATCTTATTTTGATAAAATATAATATTATTATTAATATTTAGATAAAAAAACTTTTCTGTTTAAACCTTTATAAAACGAAATAAATCTTTATAAATGTATAAAATTTTAAATTTTTTATACAATGCACGAATTCCTATCATATATACGAGTTTTATGTATAACTCTATCTAAGTTAGTAGTTAGACGGTATTTGGATAATAAAAAGTACGTTATAAATATAAAAAAATTAATGTAAAATTGATATCTAATAAAATTTGATTGGAAGAAATTAAAAAAATTAATAAATTTCAATTGATTTGAGTAATCCAAATGGACATTTTAATGACTTGCTGATGAGTGACGGACTGTCGGACTGTAAGAATGTAAGTTTAGGAGGAAATAGGTTAAGAGGGTGATGCAATGTAGCACTTGATCCAAATGAGTGACGGACTGTCGGACTGTAAGAATGTAAGTTTAGGCGGAAATAGGTTAAGAGGGTGATGCAATGTAGCACTTGATCCAATTTATCTCCTTTTTCACGTGCATGCTTGCCATTTTGTTCTAACCAGGTTTTCATCTTGGTTAGCCTCACACTCTTCTTTTCCGCCTCCAAAGGAAAAGTACAAACACTTATCTTTATTATGGAGGAAAGTATACAAAGAAGAAAAAATAACTATGAAGAAGGAATCTAGTAATTTTACAAAAAAAAAAAAAAAAAATCTTTATTAATAATAATAATAATAATAATAATAATAATAATGCATTACAAAGCAATTGATAAATCCAAAAAAAAAAAAAAAATGCATCAGTTACAAATTGATAAAGCTACTAAAAAATCATAAATTCCAACAAATCCTATTTAGAGGGCGTTTTGAGTGATAAAAATGAAATAAAATGTGATAAAATATGAATTCATAATTCGTGTAATAAGAGAAAAAATAAATAACTTTTAAAGATTTTTAGAATTTTTTCAAGTTTTATTTGATGCCAAACAAACCTTCTCTTATCTGTTGGTAATTGATAGAGAGCCTTTAATTACTAACCTCCAATGGCCATGGACAGTTCAACCTCCTCTATTATTCATTTCTGTGACAGCCATTGATTATTAACCAATTGATATATGGTGAGAATATATTTAACCCATCATTAATTGATGGTAACCCTCATCCTCCACGGTTAAGTTTCTCCCCTGCTTTGCGACAACGTGCACCCAACAAATATGGGCTACATTTACTCTTGCTGGCCTTACAGTTGTCATTGAAATTTTAATCTTGCAAGGAGAAATGTTAGTATAAAACTTAAAATAAAAATTCTAAGAGAGAGTTTAACTTGTAAAATTTTAATGAGTTTATTTTTTAATGATCACTAATTCAAGTTTACTTAAGATTATCGGAAGATTTATCCAATCGTTAATTCGAGTATAATAAAAATTAACTGAAATACGCGTAAACTGATTCAAAAAACTTAAGAATCATTAAAAAATCTATAAAATAAAATTTAAAATAGAGAAATGAGGCAACGATACGATACTTTGGTGGGTCATTCACCAAAAGTTGAAAGGTTTCAAATCGAGTTATATCACTTGTAGAAATATTTATAACTATTATATCACTTGTAGAAATGTTTATGACTAAGTATAGAGGAGACTACAAGTAATATCAATTGAAAGTATAGATAATGAAGAAGGTATTAGATGTACTTTACCCATAATTTCTTTCTATTAAATATGAGCAATTGTAAACAAGAAGATAAATTTTCAACTAAAACAATACCAAATACTTGTGTATTGTTCACTTGAAAATTAATTATAAATTCATAAAACTCTATTTTAGTTACAGCTTTATTAACGTCATTATTTTAGTTTTTCTTTCATATTTTTCTTCTTTATAGTATCATTTTATTTTTTTATTTTTTTTATTTTGCATGCGTTGGAATTTTAATTAGGTGTAGAGTTTGGAATTTGCAACGTGTAAGACACCCCTAATTACATGATAATTCTAGGTCTTCAATTGATTTTCTATTTATAAACAACACCACAGAAATCCAATCCACTCTTCTGTGCTGCTATCTATAGAAATCGCTAAAAAAGAAAAATAAATAGACATGGGCCTAACCTGTAGAGAGAGCCACAAGTAAGGAACCCTGCATTATAAGAAAACAAGCAATCCAACACTACACGTGCTACTTTTTATATGGTCAATATTCCATCAAAAATTAATAGAGCAGATCGATCCTCTAGCTATAAATCCGTAACGTAAGTATTTTCCTTTCGTAAAAGAAAATAGAGAATGAAACAGTGAACTGTCGGCGTCAACTTCTTTTGAAAAATTTATCATCATAAATAGTGGGTTTGAAGTTTGAACATAACAGGGGGAGACGAGAAGGAATGGGCACTACCGGCTGGTTTCACACACCAACGCTAACACTATGAATTTCAGCAATTAATCTCCGCGGCCATTGAATTTTCGATAAAAGGGTAGTGTTAGGTTGATAATAATTGGCGCACAGATTCAGAGGCCCGTCTCTATTTTTTTATTTTTTTTTTATTTTGTGGGTTTGAATTCAGAGAGGAAAAAAAAAATGATGGGTTCAGTGTCCCTGTGGAGTAGTTTTATTCCTGCAGCTTTCCTTGGAATTCTTCTCTTTCATGGCTCTTGTTTATCGGAGAAAGGTTCTCTCGCTCTTACTTAGCTGATCACTAAAGCCTGTGACTCTTTATCTTGGTCTTCTTTTTTTCTTTAATCATACGTTAAATCAGTCCCATTTTTCAGAATGTAACAGTAAGAATCTGTTTATAGCTAACGAGGCTGGTTTGGTTAGAATATATTTAGAGTTTGTATAAATTTATAAAAATTATAATCTCGTAAAATTTGTTGTGATTAAAAAAATTTAATTTTGTGAAGATTTATAAAGAATGGTTGTGATCGAAACGAACCCATTTGTCTATTGATTCTTTGTACAGTAATCTATACAAAATTTCATTACATTCATCTTTAATTTATGTAATTTGAGTTGGGCATATATATGTGTAATATAAATTTGAAACATTTTTCTTTGAGACTGAAAATGTCTCGTTCTCATTCCTTCAGCTCCGTACCGAAGCTTTGCCCGCTATGCAACATCGGCTCCCCCGGTGGTATACTTCGACTACATCGTCATCGGTGGAGGAACCGCCGGCTGTGCACTGGCCGCCACTTTGTCGGAGAGGGCAAACGTACTGGTCCTCGAACGTGGCGATTTGCCGTACGGAATCCCATCCGTCAACAGCATCGCCACCTTCGGCGTTACCCTCGCCAACTTATCTCCGTCGTCACCTTCCCAAGCCTTCGTCTCCACCGACGGAGTTCTCAACGCCCGAGCCCGGGTCCTGGGCGGCGGCAGTTGCTTGAACGCCGGGTTCTACAGTCGGGCCAGCGACCGGTTCGTGACCCGGGTGGGTTGGGACAAGAGGCTGGTCAACGAGTCCTACGAATGGGTGGAGAGGAAGGTGGTCTTCGAGCCCGCTGTGTTGCAGTGGCAGTCGGCGGTGAAAGCTGGGTTGCTCGAAGTTGGGGTGTTGCCGGACAACGGGTTCACGTTCGATCATATATATGGGACGAAGATCGGCGGGACGATCTTCGACGAGAATGGCCGGAGACACAGCGCTGCGAATTTGCTGGAGTACGCTGATCCGAAAAAGATCACTGTTTATCTGCAAGCAACTGTTCACAGAGTCATCTTCAACACCAAAGGTGATCATGGTAGTCGATTCTCAGAATTTTAATTCAAATTTCATGTGCAACTTAGTTTAATTGAATTAAAAAAATAAAAATAAAAAAACAAATATATAAAATTTGTTGAAACAAAAATCCTTACTTGTCTATTCTTATCTTTTTAATTAGTTAAGATATATTTTTTTACACTTATTAAATTATATTTTGTTTATTTTTATCGTCTTCTTTTAATTTTTAAGAGTTGGATATATGTTGTGCCTGGAAGAAATTTAAAATTTTGAAATATGAATTAAAAATAATATTATTATGAAGGTTGAGAGTATATAAGGTTGGTTAGATTGATGGAACATTATCATAATATTATCAGCTGTATTTATCTAAGAGCTTAGAATGGAACTTTAAGAATTTATTATTAAATAAAAGTCTAGATATCCTAGAATTAGTTGTTTTATCACATGTAAATGTTATTTTCATTTTTAATTATATTTATTATGTTTAAATGCTTTGTTATATGTTTTTGATCTTGTTGATCATCTTTGAATGCTTTGTTATGTTTAGATAAATGAAAAAGAGTTTGGATAGTAGTCCAGAGTTATATGCTTTATTATATTTAAATAAATGAAAGCGAGTTTAGATAAGAGTCTATTATCAAGCTTAAATACGATAATTATTTAAAAACACTAACAAAACATTAATATATACCTAAATTTTAGGTACAAAACATTAATATTTGTCTAAATTTAATTAAGTTTAAAAATAGTATAACAAAATGGTGAAAACATTTGCACTCATCTCTTTCTTCATTCCACATTACTCTTTTTTATTAATAAATTAAACGTATTGTGGAGTGATGGAAGATAATGAAGGAGTATGTTTATTGTTTTGCCTTCATCTAAGAAAAACCAAAATACGGTTTCGATAAATACAAAAATAGATTTTAGTTAATTGTACTTGTTCAGAAGAATAATTCGTGATTTTTATTAACAATAATTTTAGAATTAATTTTTTCTTAAGTACAATACGCTTGGACCTAAAATTTATTTTGTTTTTAATAACAAAAAAGCAAAAACAAATTTCAGTTTAATTGTGAAAAATTTTTAATGCGTGTGTAAATTCATAAGCTTTCACATAAAATGAAGTTAAATACACACACACACACACATATATATATATATATTTAAATGCATGCTTAAATATTCAATCTTAGATTCTTTATTTATTTGGAAAGTCATAACGAACCAATGTTGAAGGATGGTTTTTGCCTTTTAAGGAAATCGTCTGTATTGCTTTAAATGCAGGATAGGTGATGCAATATGTAATTATTAATGCGCATGGTTAAATAGAGGATGTAACAAATTATTTATTTATATATAATAAAAATAGTTTAGCATTATTAAATCTCAAATTGAATTTTTTTGATACAAAATTATATACCATGGACGTTTGATGGTACAATTTTTAGTAATTTTTTGATAATTTTTTTTTTAGAAGTTGTTAGTAGTAATTTTTAGTGTATTTGGTGAAACATGTAATAATTTTTAGTAACTTCTTGTAACTTTTGAGTGTTTGATAAAATTTTTTGTAACTTTTAATAAATTTTAACAAATTTTAATAACTTTTAGCAGGTTTTAGTAATTTTTAATAATTTTTAAGTCAATAAGTTATTATAGCAGAGAAGAAAAATAGTAAAAGTTAATGGTTTGCCAAACCCTTAAAAATAAAAAATATGTAGATTTTTACTAAAAACTATAGTTATATATATAGATATACCGTGGTCCTCACTTCTTAAATTGAAGGCCCGGCACATTAATATTGTCACTGCCAAGTTGATCTTGACATTATTTGTGTATAAAAATATATATTTTTTAATTTATTTTTGGTATATTGGGAGAAAAAAATGGGTACCCTATGCTATATTTTATATTTTCCCAGGTTTTATATGACAATAACAGCTCTTATAAGAAAATCCAAATTCTCTCTCTCTCTCTCTATAACACAAACAGACGCACACACAGAATTAAAAGTATGAGATTAGTTTTGCTATTGTGATAGAACAACATTTTCCCTTCGATAAACATAGGTCACAATCATCTTTAATTAGTATTATTTCTTTGAATTAAATTTTAATATATTATTCAAAATTTTTGTAATTACATTCTATTGTCAGTTCACCACCATAACCAGAAAAAAAAAAAGCAAATTAAACTTATAAAACCTTGTCATTACATGTTTTGTTTTTTATACCCCCTACTGTACATATATATTATTCTTTCAATAAAAAGAAAAAACTACTCAGCACCTTTTAATTTCTCTTTGATTTTTTAAATTCACGAAGAAAGTTATTTAATTTCTCATATTATTTTTAAAAAACAAAAATTAAAAAAAGAATAAAAAAATTGTGGTATTTCACCCACATATAGAGTGTGCCCTTTCCCTAATATTACATTATTAGTGTATTAAAATTAAATCGGATAATGTTTAATTCTGGTTACAGGCCAAAAGCCCAAAGCATTGGGAGTGGAGTTCAGTGATTCATTGGGCCAAATGCACACGGCGTATCTGAAAGCGGGCCCCAACAATGAGATCATATTGAGTGCTGGAGCACTTGGAAGCCCACAGATGCTGATGCTGAGTGGAGTTGGGCCCAAGGAGCACCTCATGGCCCAGGGAATCGAAGTGGTGTTGGATCAGCCCATGGTGGGGCAGGAGATGTTGGATAATCCAATGAATGCCCTAATCGTTCCCTCTCCTTCGCCAGTCGAACTCTCTCTCATTCAGGTTGCGGGCATCACCTCAACCGATAACTACATTGAAACCGCTAGTGGTTCTCTGCTGGGCTTTATCGGGCAAAGCGCACTCGACAAGTTCTATCAATTTTTTGGAAACGAGGTTCGTTGTCAACAACTAACGTCAGATTTGACTTAAAATACACAAATATATTTCAACAATTAAGTTTAAATTTAATGATGATAAATTGACATCAAATTTGACTTAAAATTTTTGATTTATACTCATTTGAATCTTAAAAATCTATTTTGGAGTAACTCACCTTGAGTATTAATTTAGAGGGGTTATTAATTTAAAGGGTTTCACCTTGTAAATTACTAATATCTTATCCGTACCTAAAGGCACGGCTCTCCTCTATCAGTCCTTTTTCTCCATTAGTTAATCTCAATCGTCTTTCTCTCAACAAATCTTCATCATTAGATTCATATATATATATATATATATATATACCACGTCACGTAAATAGATTATTTTGTTTGAGAGGATTCTTTTTGACTGGTAACCTTCTTAAAAGCTCTTCTCAAATATATCTTATCACACTTTTTTCTCTCTGAAATTTTGTTTTCTTCTGTGGTGTCTAATCGTAGTACTGCCACGACCTAAGCTTCTTACTTTTTGACTACTAGGTGATATATTTAATACTTCTATGAAATTATTAATTCATGCCTCAAGTAGGGTCGACATTTTACACTAGGTTTAAAAAAACTTATTAATTAACTATGATAGAAGAGTTTGTTAAATTTTTTTTATTAGCCGGCACATGTTTTATTAATGTGGAAATGTTATTAATTTATGCATCACATTATTTTGATCTCTTTTTCTAGATAAAGTATTTAAGTAAAATAGCAATTTTGAGAAAGAATAATACTACACAATCACAAAAAAATCTTCAATACAAATCGATGACTGGTTGATTTATCACTTGAAAATAATAAGTTTTAAAATTCTTTTTTAATTATAATTTTGGACGCCTTTGGTACATTAAAAAATGAAAATATCTAAAAACCTGTGTCACATTTTACATATTTCGTAGTTCATAAAATTTTTATAAATTTATAAATATCTATATATCCTAATAAATTTTTATAAATACTAACAAATTTTTTTATAAATTCTGAAATAAAATTGTTCTAACGAATCCAAAAAAAAAAATTGTTTGGACAGTTTCTTTCTCTAAAAATCTAACGTAAAAGTTAAAAAATTTCACTATTTATCACTAAAAAATGTAATTTGAAGGCTATATACTAAACATAAAAAAAATTACCCAAATCAATTTATTTATTTATTTTTTTTTTTGGTTGTTGTTTGTCGCTATTTTTCGAAACTCCAAAGTATCCCCTACAACAAGTGGCACATCATTTTAAATTTTTTTTCTATACTTTTTAAAGTAGAATAACATTTATTTTTTCCGAAATTAATGCTTACCATTAATGCAGAGTGGCCATAGCATTGCAAGTATTCCGAGCCACATGGCTTCGCTCCTGGGACTCCCTCAAAATGCCGGGATCATCCTCGAGAAGACCTCGGGCCCACACTCGACGGGCCATCTCGAGCTCAAAAACAGGGACCCACACGAGAACCCAATAGTTACCTTCAACTACTTCAAAGACCCGAGGGACCTCCGGCGATGCGTCGCCGGAATGAAGACCATAATCCAAGTCATCGAATCGAGTTCTATGGCCAATTTCCGATACCCTTTCTTATCCACTCGCGCTCTCATCAAGCTGATGCTGGCCCTGCCGCTGAACCTCCGCACCAGGCATCTAACCTCGTCCCTGTCTTTGGAGAAGTTTTGCAGAGACACTGTGCTGTCCATTTGGCATTACCACGGAGGTTGTCATGTTGATAAGGTTGTCGACAAGGATTATAAGGTCGTCGGGATTGATGGTCTTCGTGTTGTTGATGGTTCTACGTTTTTCAACTCTCCCGGAACCAATCCTCAGGCTACCGTTATGATGCTTGGAAGGTAATAGTTAAGGTCATCTTTTTTTTTCCTATTCTTTTTTTTTTTTAATTTTCTGGTTCGATCCTCCCTTTTTTTTATTTCGCTTTTTAAAAAATAACGAAAACAGTTCATACGTATTAGATCATTTGTATTTTTAAAATTTGTTTTAAAAAATAAAAAATGAATTTACATATAAAATGAAAAATGACGAAAACTCGTTTTGAACATTTTTAGTACAAAATAAAAAAAATTTGAAAAGAAAAAGAACAAAACATTTTTTTGTTGGTTTATTTTGGGACTTCTGATGCATAAAATGAAAACAAAAAATAGAAAATAAAATAACAGACTAAACGGCATCTAATTTAATCATCTATTATCTTTATTTCTGTTTTATATTTCATGATTTGTGAGTAATGATTATCTAATGAGAAAAAAAAGTTTACAAAATTCAAGTTACATTTTTATTGTAATTTTTCTTTTACGAAAAAGTTTTAATCTAATACTACATAATCAGAAAAATTATTCCCAAAAAAAAAGTTACCAGAATGATGTGGAATGTCAACTTTGTGGGTCTGTCAGTTTTAAAAGGTTTTTTTTATTATTATTTAAATACCATTAATACATTATTATGATTTCTTTTTGGAGGCTGCAAAGTATTTTCTAAACTTTTATGACAGAATAGTATTTTTGGGAAAATTCTGGATTAGAAAGCATTTTCCGAGATAGATTAGCATTTTCTATGATGGAATAGTATTTTTCGACATAATCAGTGAAATGGCCTACTAGTTAATTTTGAAAAAGTCTTGAAAGCCTAGTAGCTCTACCGAAAATTTTCAATACCTTTTAAGCATTGTTTGGGAAATATATAATTTTCTTTTTGTGAGATAGTTTTTTTATGTATGTTATTTGCATCTATTAAAAAAATTTAAAAATTCAAGTATGGGTTAAAAAAAAACAAGTGTTTCCATAATTTTTTTATAAATACTTGAAATTTTTTATTTGAAAGTATATATTTTTTTTTATAAATGCTAATAACATACTTGAAATTTGTTATGTATAAAAATAAAATTTTAGTGAAAAAAATCATATAAGATGCCAAAAAAAAAAAAAAAACTAGAGCATAAAATAGAGACTAATATTTTTGTCGCTGGATCATGAATACCTAACCAAGTGGCTTAGGTCACTTAACTAAGGTTTTCAACTTCCTCACAATAGATTGGAAGTTCGACTCTAATAATTAACAATTTTTAGAAAGTTTCTCCGAACTGTCCATTAAATTAGAAGGGTGTCCGTAATTGACCTGGGACCGGTGTACAAGGGTGTATGTCGGTTTCTTGAGAAATTTCGATCACAACAAAACCTATAGGGTTTAGAAGTGATTTCTCCCCGTTATAAAGAAAAAAATGATCTTAAATACCCTTGGATATTTAATACTATATTTCACATGGGGGAAGTAGGGGCACATATCATGGATGAAAATTATTATTATTTTTGTTGTTGACATTTGGTGCAGGTACATGGGAAAAAGAATTCTACAGGAGAGGTTTCCAAGTCGAAAGCTGTAGAAAATGTTGTTTATTGATTGTTGAAGGGATATTTAAGCTATGCTCGCATGCATGTGCATTTGAAGTCATGATCCAAACTCAGTTTTATCATTTAATATTGCAAATTCATGTCTAGTTAATTAGTTAATTAATTAGCTAATTCATATATTTCGCGTATAAGATTTCCTTTTCTTTTTTGTTTTAAGAATCAATCAATATGCTATTTATAATAAATCTTTAAAAAATACATTTACACTTTTTGTAGTTCTTACATTTACACTTCTTGATTAAATTTTATTTTAAATATAGTCTTTTAATTTTTCATTTAAAAATTAATTACGTTTAATAGCTTTGCTTGAGTGGAGTACAAGAACAGGTCAAAGAATTTAAAAAAAAACAAAAAAAAGTCAGAGTTCAAATTCATAGACATAAAATATAAAATAATAAGATATATATTAATAACTATTTCAGCAGATTAAAATACAACTTAAATTTTTAACCCAAAAAAAGGTCAAATATAAAATATTTAAATAAAGGACGGTCAAAGTTTTAAGTATAAAGGGGTCAAACTAGCAATATGTTGATATAATTTTAAGGGATAAAAAAATTGTTTGATATATGACCCTCTTCCTCTTGGAGTGAACGGGGTTGCGCCACTTAGCTGTTGAAATGGCCTTGTCGAAATTTCTTTGTACCTTCAATGCATGAGTACAAATTCAATTAACAGTAAAATTTATTTTTAAATTTAGAAGCATTTAAAATTGACAAAACAAATCAAACAGTTTGAATTCAATTTGTAGTTAACTCTTTAAAAATTCATTTAAAATCATTTTGTTGTGAAATCAAGTTAAATTCAAACCTAATTTATTACTCAAACTCGACTCTTTAAGTTTATATTTATGTAAAATAACGACAATATTCTAATTTGATTCTATTAAAGATTATTTAAAACTTTTTAACAAATTAAGGTTTGGTTTGAGAAGAAAAAAGTTAGGGATTTTTTTTTTTTTTTTTTTTGGGTATTTGAGAAAAAAAAAGCTAATTTTTTAATCTTTTTGTTAATTTTATAATTTTATCTTTCAATATTTAAAAGAAATATAAAATGTAAGATGGTAAGTTTGATCATTTTAGAAAAATCCAAAAAACTAGTAGCTGATAGTTAGAGCTACCAGCTGAAAATGTCAAACGTAGTCTAAAATCTAAACACATTTTTAAATTAAATAGAATTTTTAAATAAAATTTCAACAAGCTATTAAGGTGGTATTTAGATGGCAGGTAAAAAAAAAATGATATAAAAGTAACATATAATAAAATTTAATTGGTAGAAGTTAGAAAAAGTTAATAATTTTTTTTATTTTTAACTTTTAGTGAAATTTAATAAACTAAACACCCCTAAATTCACTTGTTCGCAACCGTTGAAACTATATTCATAAGGGCCCGTTTAACAACGTTGTCGTTTTTTTGTTATTGTTTTTCTGTTGCCGTTTTTTGTTTTGTGTTTTCTATTGCCGTTTATTTTTTCTGAAATGAAAACTAAAGCTGTGCTTGGAAATGCAATTTTGTTTATAATTATTAATTTTTTATTTTCATAAAATATTTAATTTTATTAATTTCTAAAAATTTATAGAATTTAAAAAATATATTTCATATTAATTTAATTGTATTATTTATTTTAAAAATTGAATAAAATATAATTACTATATAACTTACTCCAGTAAATATAAAATATATTAATTATAATTTCATTATAATATTTACTAAAATACATTTCAAAATAATTCAAATAATTTAATTAAAATATTTATTAAAAGTAATTTGATAAAATATATTTAGTATCAGTTAAAAATAACTAAATTAAAATAATTATTCAATTTAATTTAATTAACTAAATTAAATTAAATTAAATTAAGTATAAAATTTAAATAAAATTAATTAATTTAATATTATTATTTATTAAAGATAATCTAAAAGAATATATTTATATTAATGAAATCAATTACTAAATTAAATTAATTAATTTAATAAAATATATTTTATGTTAAATAAATTAATTACTAAATTAAATTAACTAAATTAAAAAATATTTTATTAAATTATTTTAATAAAATATCATAGTTAAATTAAATTATATTTTATCAAAATTATTTACTGAAATATATTTTATACTAATTAAATTAATTAAATATTGAATTAAATTATAAATTTTATTTATTAAAAATAATTTAATAATTAATATTTCATATTAAATAAATTTAATTAATAATTAATTTAATTATTTATTAAAAATTAATAAAATATTACATATTTATTTGGATAATTTATTTAATTAAATTATATTATTTATTAAAAATAATTTTAGTTTAATATTGAATAAAGTAATTTATTTTAATATGATAAAACAAAAATGGATAAAACAATAAATTTTATAAAAATATTATGCAACAAAAATAGAAAATAAAGTGAAAATACATTTTTTTATTTTATTTTTCTGTTTAAGTTTTTTTTTTTGGAAACAAAAAAATATAAACAGATTTAACATACATGTTTTTTTGTGAGTTTATAAAATTTTAAAAACATAAACAGAAAAATAAAAAATAACGTTACCAAATAGAGCCTAAACTTGTGCTTTCTTAATGGACAGTGCTAAGAGGAGAGGAGAAACCAAAAATTTTCAACAATAGAAATGCAAATATCTTTTCTTCAGATGTCATGGGTATGTTTGGTTAGCCAATAATAAACCAAAAGTTATTAATTTTTATCAAAGTTTTATATTTTTTTAATTAAATTTCATTATATATTATTTTTATATCAAATTTTTATATTTTTACTGTATTTTTTAATCAATTTTTTTTTTTTTTTTTTAACAACACTTCAAACACATCCATATAACTGATCTAAGCAATCAAATTTTGTACAGGCAGTTCTCTGTTTGACTTCTGCGGTAATATAAACTCTTTTGAGACTTAAAAAATAGTCTCTCCCCTTAATAGTCAAACGTGGCAAACAATTTTTGAAATTCGGGTGAGGAATCAAAAGAAATTCCAGCAATTTTTCCTCAAATCCAATTGACGTATCAAATTTTCTGCCACCTTTCCCCGCTACTCTGTTTGACTTCTGTGTTCTAATAAGTTATTAAAAGTAATCTCTAGCGGGAAGTTAATAGAGGCCAATAGTCTTTCAATATCATGTGAACTTTTCTAAGACAGGGACTGTATTATGATAGGAGATTATGTTGGATGGTATGACAATAGTAATTTTTTCAACTTAATGTACATTTTTTTTTTCTCTCCAAGTGTGTGGCACACAACTCTTGTATGCAACTGCCGTCACAAGGCAACAAATTAGGCTACGTCTGGGCATGTTTGGCTTGCTAGAAAAGCATGCGCATGCAAGGCAAGAGAGAGAGATGATAGCTATAGCTTAACCTCTTTGAATTGTTAAATGGTTGAAGTTAAAGAAATTAAACAAAAGCCGAGCTGGCTTGATAAAGTCCTTTGCGTAAAAAAGGCAACCCAATTAATATACACCGAATTTTCTGCTTAATAAAAAGCAATATGAACAAAGAGGAAGAAATAGTCTTACAGGTACTGATGCAGATCACCAAAATAATTCAAAGTGCCAGGTCTTACAAAACAGTGAAAGAAAGTGAAGTTCAATACTAAATTCAAAAAACAATTAATATTGTTGCTGCAGCCAAATTTGGGCAGAGACTTGGTGCCAAAATGGTGGGGTCGAGAGAGTAGTTGCTCCTCTAAGATTCGAAAATTTTTGAGAGGTCTAGGATAATTTTAGCAAAAATTTTGAATATTTCTTCAAGTTCGCCCTCCCCATTTTTTTTTTTTCCCCAAAAACTCTTAATAATCCCCTAACTCAGTCCATAATTTTTCAATCTTATCCCCCAAACATCAAATCCTCAATCCATCCGTGGGGACTGGAGAGTGCAAGTGGTGGGGGCAAGGTTTGCTTCTTTCTCACCCCTCTCAGCCTCAGGACACTTTCCATTGAATACATTATGTGCCAACCACCACATTCAATGCAAAATGAACCACCACACCAAACTAGTTCTCAGATAGTTTTGCAGTGACAAAAAATTATAATATTTAATAAAAATTATAAGTTTATAATTCGTGAAATAAGATAAAAAGTGAGTAATTTTTATAGATTTTCAGTATTTTTAAATAAATTTTAAGGCACCAAACAGAGTCTAAGTACAAGTCAAGTGGAAATAGGGACCCGCTAAAACAGATGGAAATTAAAGTTTCATGGTCCCAGATTAATCATGCTAGTTCCAGGAGTGCGGTAAATAGTAAACTGGTTGAGAATTTTTCCACCACAAATCGAACTAGAAGGCAACTTTTGAACCTAGAGACAGACTCATTCCAAGGTCATATAAGAAAGCTTCTTTCGGCCAGCTTTGTACTGCCGGCCAATGCGAGACACCCTTTAGTTGTCCACTTCCAGTTGTTGCTTTTCTTTTCCCATCTTCGCTCTCTGTTAAGAAATCCCAAATTACTGAAATATCATCTCAGC
>QLOD02000033.1:3279154-3308334 GCA_003260245.2 Sideroxylon spinosum
TAATTAAATTATTTGAATTATTATGAAATATATTTTAGTAAATATTATAATGAAATTATAATTAATATATTTTATATGTATCTTGGATTAAATAATATAGTAATTATATTTTATTCAATTTTTAAATAAATAATATAATTAAATTAATATGAAACATATTTTTTAAATTCTATTTAATTTTTAGAAACTAATAAAATTAAATATTTTATAAAAATAAAAAAATTAATAATTATAACAAAAAAATATTTTAAAATACAGTTTCAGTTTTCATTTCAAAAAAAATAAACGACAATAAAAAAACACCAAAAGAAAAGAATAATAGAAAAATAACGATAAAAAAATGCCAACGTTATCTAATGGACTTGACACATTTTCATATTTCTTCGATAAACATCTCGCTCAAAACTCATTCAATACCAGAAACAACTTATGCACTCCGTGTTTGGTTTGTGTTGAAAATACGGCTACGTTTGGAGACTCAAAAAAAATTTTAAAAAATTAAAAAATTTTTAAAAGTTAAACTTCAAAAATTTAAATGTTTTTGAAAAAATTTTCAAAATATGTTGGAACGGGACAAAATATATTGTTCCAACGGTTGTCAGAATTTTTTTACGAATTATATTGATATTTGTACCAAAAAGTTTCAAAAACTCCAAAACTTTTTAAAATTCTCTACTAAAATTGTGCAACGTATCATTTTATATAATTTTTAACAACTTTATATCAAATCAATCACAAATATCTAATTATTATTTTAAAATAACTTTTTACATTCTAAACATCAAAAAATTATACTTTTAGTTTTTTTTAAATTTTTTTAATTTTATTTAAGCCTCCAAATGCAGCCGAAGAAGGGCAGATGGATACCTTTTTCCGTTGTTTGGTAAGAGGAGAAAAGGGAGGAAAGGGAGAGGGAGTGGAAGAATGGTGTGGGTCCACACTTTTATTCTTTCAATTTTGGAAGAAAGAACAGGGGAAAGGAGGGTAGGAGAGAGAAAAATAGTATCCACGTGTTTTGTAGATAATTTTTATGAGAGTTGGATGCGTCAGTATTTTTTGAAGTTTGAAAGTTAAATTTAAATTTTTTTTTTTTTGACAAAACATTTTTGAATGGATAGACGAGGTCGGAAAAAAAGATAAAAGTTAATAAAAATTAACAAAAATTGATAAAATTTTATAAAAATTAGTAAAATTTACAGTTTCAAAATAAATTTTCAAAAAGCAAGAATAACCAAAAATTTATAAAAGTTTGGAAAAATTGGTCTTCTAAGCAAGGCCCAAGCTAAAGGTGATTGGAAAGAGCGGCAACAGGTGAGTAAAAATGAAAACTTGGGCCATGTTGGATTTAGAAGGTTAGATGATAAAATATAAATAATATCATGAAAAATATATAGAATTAGATATAACATGAGATTAATTTTGTATACGAGATTATTATTTTGGTGTTTGACATAAGATAAAATATATGATTTGACATAAGATGTGATAGAAAATAATATTTAATTTTTAATTTTGACAGAAAGCAAATCCGGGCTGGATGATATGTAATGCTACCACTCTATGGCATTATTTATCCCCCATATTAATGAAAACATAGTCTAATCGAGATTTCTAATATTGTAAACCAAATATAGGACTAAAGTCAATTTGATCAAAAATAATTCAATCCTTTAAAACATATATGAAAGAGTTCTAAATTTAATTAAGGGTTGGAATTATTATTTTGTGAATTGTACAAAATATTTGAAATTTTTTAATGATATTTGAATAACTAGGAAATGTAGGGAACTATTGTAATTATTTTTCTTTATTTATGTTTTTGGGTAAATTTTTCTTGGGAGTAAATTATCAAAGCGTGATAATTTGTTAAATTGTTAAATTTGTATACCATGTGTAATTGATTCATGAGAAACCAGAGTGATGCTATAGAATGTAGAGAATGAAATTTTTTATAAGATGTTAAATAAAATGATGAATTTAAGTGAATGAAAATTAGACAATCTATTTTTTTTTTGTCCTATTTGATAGTTGAAACTATAATATTCATTATAACTTCTTCTTTTTTTTTTTTTTTATACTGTAGTAAATTTAATATTATTAGTGATTATTTAGATTTGAAAGATATGGTAAACATCAGATATATATACCCGAGTGTTGAAAATCCTAAACCCGTGTAGGGGTTAAACATCATGTTTAATGGGCTAGAAGCCTATGAAACGATAGAGGCACCCAAAGAGTTGACATATTTATTGTTTTTTAGCTCAAGCAAATGATGCAGACACCTAAGGAATCCGCTTTAGTTCCATGGCTTAGGTTTGCATGCAAACACCAAAAAATGATATGTTTACAATTGATTCTCTAGTCAAGAATTACCATTCAGAATACCTAAAATTCAATTTTATTTATTTATGTATTTTTTTTTTTTTTGTGTGATTATGAGACAAATGGAATGAATTTAGTAGCTTTGTTTCCACAAAAAGAAATACACTTATCACCATAATAGCGTGCTAAGTATATAATTATTACTCTTCGGGCACATATAGTATTAGTCCTCATCCTATCATAATTTATAATGCGGACAATAATTATGGTACCGTAAAAAAGGGATGTCTGTTGAACCGTTTGTTCAAGAAGTTTGATGTGCTATTTATTTACTTACAGTTTTTTTTTTTTTTTTATAATATTTTGGGTCTGCCATTCAATGATACGGGCTTTGTGCTTTCCATCGGTTTGAGGCTGTAATAAATCTGCCTATATAAGATTCTACCTAGGGGAGAATGAAACAAGAGATGAAATAGATAAACAATACTTTTTATCTCACATCGCCTGGATATGGAAGGGGTATGTAAGATATACGAGGATTCAATGATATATCTAATACAAAGCCTTTTTTTTGAAAGCTTGCATAGGTCTCAAATAAATAAAACTATGGGAGTCGCAAGATAATTAAAACTATGGGAGTTGCAAATTTCAACATGGAGAATATTATACTACGTAGATCTTCGGTCGTTATGCTTCTCCTCTTCCTTCTAAACGCATCCTTAAATGAAAGGGTACATTAATCCGACAATTTGATATTTATCTATGTATATATATAAGGACTGAAATTTGATGAAATTAGGAGAAAGAAAGAACGGAAACAATACATGCTGAATGCCAATCCACAAATATCAGAATTTATCCAAAAGGAGGTCCAAAAAAGGAAGAAAAAGTAGAGCTAAGAAAGTAACCTTAAAGCGATTAATCAAACATTCAGACTAACCAAAAAGGGAAATAGACTATCTAAAGAGTAACTAATCAGGAAAAGCCAATTTCGCAGATGCCAAACAGTACAATGAAAAAGTCAAACAACATGCAAGTTAATACTGGGGCCACAAGCTCTTGGCTGTCCTGTATTGCGAAGTAAATGTTAAGGTTTGAGTATGATGTTGAATAGTTTGATATATTTTATGATGTTGAATAGTTTGATATATTTTTAACTTACTTTTCATATTCTCATATATAAACCAAGAGAGAGTTTGTGATGTATCTTCGTATAGCATAATACCCACTACACACATTAGCAACATAATCAACTGTGCATACCAATCCAAAATCTCAAAGATATGAGGCCTAACTATTAATGAAGAATGTGAATAATAAAGATGACAATGACACGATAAACCTGTAAGGTACGTCAAAAGCTATAGTTAAGTTTATACCAAACCCTACTTCAAGATCAGAGAACTATTACTATACAATTTATGAATGAATTGACTAATCAACCACCAGCAGAATTCATAGTGTTCAGTATTTAATACATATAATCAACAGCGGATCAAGAGGTGAGGGGAGTTGAAGGTTTAGTGTAATTTTAGTTAAAAAAAAACGAATACCCCTCTTAATTTATTAAAGCTCGCTCCTATGTGTGTGTGTATATATATATATATTAACTCCCAATAACCCTCTTCTTATTCATAATTTTTCAACCTTAACCCCAAGATCAAATCCTGAGTATTTCATTGCATGTAATCAACTCTGGCTTTTGCTCCAAGTATACTTGCCCAGGTTATAACGCATGTGTGTTACCATAGCATGAACTACCCTAATAATAAGTTTCCTCCATTCAGAATAATGAATGAAACCCACAAAATATGAAACCCACAAGATAAATTAACTCAACTGGCAATGTGTTCCCCAGAATGAATGAGCTCCATCACAGCTGCCTTCACTGCCGTGCATTCACAGCTTTCTGGCGTATTTCAATTATTGCTGGAGTACCATGCTCTCCTTAAGTTGATTTTTAACAACTGGGTCAGTGCACAAGCCTACTACTCTCGGCATTTTGTAAGTATTCAGGACATCACAGTTAATAACCCTTTCATTGCCCAAGTGAATTTGTATTTTAGGGACTAAGTCTGCCTCAGCCACAGCCATAATAACCATGCCATCACAGTCACACCTGCACTAATAACTAAATACACTACACAGTATGGAATGAATCCCAATCTTCCTGAGTTTGGTTGAGCAGAAAACAAGGCAAGCTTCCTGGACAAGCTATCTTTTCTTAATTTCCTATTGTAAGAAAGCAATTTCGAATGGAAATTTTAGAAGATGTAGAGATTCTGAAAAAATTTTGGCTAGTAACTGCTCGTCCACATATTTATCATGAATGACCAGAGTAGTTGATTGGGACCTTCACTTAGTTTCACCCAAACTTCATCCTAGTCAAAAGGTAGATCACCCATCCATTAAAAATGAAACCCAGAGATTGTCGCAGCATTCAAATTTCAAACATGTCAACCAAGTGGTCTTAAACTCAGATGGTACATAGGTGCACAATCAACATTATGATGACATGACAGACTACTAAGAAGATGATGCAAACATAGTGAAGCAAATGAATAAATTGTCAGAAGAGGAGTGTGACTATCATATGACATGAAATATCACACTGCTCATAATTGGACATGACTTGAGGGGCCTAGGGTCATACCAGTTCTATATTAGCCTAATTTACATTGTTATTATGCTAATCCTGACCTCACCCACTCACCACTCCACTCTTTAGAGTCCCCAGAACGTACCTATACCAGGAGACGAGGTGGCTGCTGAAAATTTCAACTTAATTCGATAACTATAAACATTAAAATCTTCTAAACCTTCCTCCAAAAGTTTAAACTAGTTCCAGAGTGTCTGATAGTACAATTGAAAGCATGGGGAAAAAAACACATAACCCCCTTCAACTATGACCTGAGTCCCAATTTATTATCTCAATTTACTCCAAAACTACTTTAAATTCTTAATAAAAATAAAGTTATATGACAAGCACTTGACTTCAAGTGGAGGTAAATATGTTGGAATATCCCATATCTCCATCGATGCATAGGTCTTCACAAAGCCATCGTCTTCTCCGCGAGATTTGGGCTTTGAAGACTTTAGGACTCTTGAATTGATTCAAAGGTTTCTACATGAACTATAGTCGAAGATTAGGGCTTTTGGCTCAATTCAAATACTAGGGTTGGAAGTCTAACATTTTTAGTAGAGATATTCATTGGAAAATGGCTTGGAGATTGCATAAAACAAAGCATGATTTTCCTCCTAGGATGAGGGCTCTGTAAAAAGGTAAAATTTCTTAAGTCACTCATCATATGACCTATATTATCCTCTCTCTTTAATTCATAGAGGTAAATTTTGCTGTCATTGGCATTCTCTTCTTAAATTTGGTGTTCAAGTGATATCACAAATCCTCGATAAATATTTATAATGCTAGAGAAGGATATATTTACTATTAATATATACGGACTCTTCTAATGTATAACTTGTATAAGGGCTAAAGTTATATATAATATTCTGTGCATATCTTGATGATTTTTTTTTTTTTAAAAAAGAAGGCCCACGTCTGGTTACTTCACCATTCAAATGCACCATAGTGGACACCAGCAGTAAGATATATTGGGGCAAGAATCGACCACTTTGACTTTTGCCATCCTGATGAAATGTCAGTGTTGGAGTTGAGTTCTATAGCTAAGAAAGTAGGCCCTTTTAATGTTAAGAAGTTTTTTGTTAGTGTCTAGAGTTGAATTAGGTATGGATTTAAGAGAAGTCCACTCAGATAATGATGCCTTGGGCACTATTAATTTTGTGGATGGGAATTTCATTGTCCAAGTGTTTTGTGAAGATGGATTGCATGAACATGGTGGGCTTGTTGTTAAACAGTGAAATACAATCCAATTAAACTGGAAGCATAAAATGATTTTAAGATGGCCTGTGAAGCACTTGTATAATAATTCTTTGAAAGATGCGTTGTGGAAAGCTGCAACGTCAACAACTGTTTCTCATTGGCTGTCAGTTTGGAGTAGGTCACACTTTCAGATTTTTTTTGTAAGTGTGACATACTTTTAAACAACTTGTGTGAGAGATTCAATAGTGTTACTATGGATGCACGGGAGAAGCCAATTTTAACAATGTTAGGAAGAATGAGAATTTATTTGATGGAAATTGTTTAGAAAAAGAGGAACTCAATGAGGAAGAGAGATGGAGATTTACATCCAAGATACAACAGAATTTGGAGCTTATGAAGAAGGTAGCTGCAACATGGATTTCCAAGGTGGAATGGGGATAAGAAATTTGAGGTAGTTGGTCAATATGGCAGCAGTTCATAGTGAATGTAAGAGAAAGAACGTGTGGATGTTGAAGGTGGGACCTCAATGGTATGTTGTATATGCATGTTGTTGCTGCCAATAATTCATTTCATTCAAGAGCCAGAGAAATATGTCCATGGAAGTTGTTTATAAGGGACACATTTCTCAAGAATTGCAAACATTTGTTAAGCCCAATCAACGGGAAAAATTTATGGCCTAAGGCTGAGAATAGTAAACTACAGTCACCGTTTGTAACAAAACAAACTTGTAGGCAAAAAAAATAAAGAGAAAAAAAGCTTGATGAATCGAAGGATAAGCCGAGCAAATTGAGCAAGAAGAGGGTTGTCGTGAAGTACAAAGTTTGTGGTACAGCTGAACACAATAGGAGAAGGTGAAAGAAAAATATGCAACAAGAAGGGGCTGCTACTAGTACTGCAACCGAGCATAATTCAGGTTTTGTTGGTGATGATCACCATGTTAATCAAAAAACACAGATTAGCCTATCCTACTATCTAAGTTTGTCAACTAGTTTATTCAATGGTACTACTTATGAAACTTGCTTTTTTTTTTTTTTACAAAATTTCAGGAAGTTTTATCTCCAGTAGACAGTCTTCTCAAGGACAAGTCCATGTGCAATCAAGCTCTAAAAGGAGAAGCCCACTCTCAGGTACAAGGTAATGAGCAAGAAAGCTCTCCACGAAAAGTCCATGTGCACTCAAACTCTCAAGGACAGTCAACCAACAAGCCACGTGGTAATACAATCAAATACTAGTATGAAACTGGAACCTTGTTATGGAGAGGGTAGAAATTCCTCACAATATGCAAGAAGCATCTTTGATTTGGTTTACCCATTTTGATATGACTCTAATTTTTTTATGGTGTTTTTGAGCGGCCTCTACTTTTTCTGATTTTGATAATATTTATAGCTTTATATATGCTTCTGTTGATGGAACAATAAAGTAGTGTCATGCCCGAATCCTGTGACCCGGGGACGCAAACTAAATCACATAACCACGAATATTACACACAACCTATTCCCAATCAGAGCCAACCACAATAGGGCGACAATAAAATAATAATGCAAAAGTCTGAATCATAATATGACAAAATAAATCATCAGCCTCAACCAGGCACGGTGCCCCACAAGGAACTCTACAAGGCACACCTTTATTTTCCAAATACATTATACTAGTTATCAAATACAACCACTACTCCTCGGTGGTTACGAAATTTACACAATAGAGACATAATCAACCGACTGGACCATCAAGCTGTTGCGCCCTTTAACCTACAACCATATCTATGGGAGAGTGATCACGGTATTACGTGTGCCCACTTCACACGCAAAAATACAAACATGTCCTAGACATGCTACTAATATGATCATACTTTACAATAATAAAACATACTTAGCAAGACAATCACATCATTGCATTACAGCTGAAAGGGAAAATGAGAGATTCAAAGAGAGTGATTATCCTTTCTTTCTCTCATTAGAAAAAGACAACAATCAGTTTCATTTTATTTTTTTTTCAACTTACACAGAACTTTTTTTCTATTTTAGTACCTCGTTTGAAGAACAATCCCAACTACCATTTAAACCGCCATGGCCTCTGAGGATTTTGGTATCACCATCAGTGTTGCCTCCGAAGTGTAAAACTGAGTAGCCATCTGTTCCTTTTTCAGCCAACTAAGCTGATCTCTGTAACCTGAGCTGACTATAAATATGGGGTTTCAACCATTTTTTTCTTTTTTTTTTTGATAACTCAGGGTGTCCGGGCCAACTTGCGCGCATCTCGACTAATCCCTGGAGTCCTGAAGTTAACGACTGGATAAACCTCCAGTGGTCCTGAGAAGACTCGAACTAGTGATCACTAGAGAGCAAAACCAAGATTTTACCAGTTGAGCTACCCCTCAGGTTGGGTTTCAACCTTTATGCAGGCAAAAAAGAGTTATTTTCCATATAGCAGTTCCGGTAATCCATCTCTAGAACTTCCATTACCACAGGTTCACTTTTTCTCCTTCTCTAGCCTGCTTTTGCTTTTGTGTAGCACATCTCAGGCGATCAATGGCTATCCTAGAAACTGCTATACCACCCAAAAACATTCCTCAATCAACCTACCAGCCTCCAGTGCCTACAACTCCTATTGTAAGGTAGGTCATTAACGACATTTCTACTTCATCAACTATTTGTTTGCAGTATCACAGAAAAGAAATTAAAAACTTCAGTTGATCTACTATAAACAAATGCAAACTCTACCTGTCATGCAGCTTCACCAAGTGCAGTAAAAAAAATTCAACAAGCACTAAGAGTAATAGGTCACAAATTCTAGGTATATCAACTAACAAAATGCACAGGAGATATTCAGAAATAAAAGGCAAATATAATTTCACACAAGGGGGAACCCAATGTCCGTTCAGAAATAAAGATGAATGGCATGGACTCCAGCGATATTATAACTAAAATTATTAGCATCACAATAAAGAAAGCGTAAAATTAAGAAATACAAAGACAATCGAGAAGCAGAATTCGAACTCACTTCTTCGATTGAAGCTGTTCTTCATCGATTATCTGAAACAACGAAGTAAAAACAAATAAATAAATAATCAGGAAAACGTCAAACAATACGCAATACAAATGCACAAAAAGAGAGGCAGAGACCTTCACGGTGTAGGAGAGGACGGGGGCTTCCCTTGGGAGGCCATCGGGGCCGATCTCCCGCAGCCGCCAAGCATTGGTATTGTTAGTGTTAGTGCCAGCGTCGGCGGCCATTTCTGGACTTCCGTAACACAAATGACGCTTCTGATTTCACCGGCGATCGGAGACTATGCAAACTCATATATATAACAGGTGTTTGGGCATCGTCAGAATGAGAAAGAAGTAGACCGTTGAATTGAATGTAGATGGGAAGCTTGCACATAAATTTCCATTGGTGGTCCGCATGAAAAAATAAATAAATAAATAAAAACAACTTCAGTGCACCTATTTTGTTTTCACTTTTACAAAAAACAAAAAAACAAAAGAAATATATGAAATCAATCTAACGGTTTACATCGAGTAAAACTAATTTTAAAAATGCGGATCGTTGATTACCCGATTGAATCTGGAGAAAGAGTATGTCTCTCAATTTCAAGCTGAGGCTTTGTTTAGAAGGGTTGGATGAGAAAGAGAAAATATTAGCTTTATTTTGCTTGATTTTTTGCAGTGAAAAAAAAATGGTTTCTTTTGGGTGTGTTTAGCACGCAATAATATTTTGAAAAGTTTTAAAAATATGTAGAAGTTATTTACTTTTTTCATTATATAAATTACGAATACATAATTTTTATCAAATTATTTTATTTATCTCATATTTTATCACTCCAAACACTCCCTTGGTTTATGAATAAAAATTAAAGATGAATTACGCCATTAGAAAAGATAAAAAAAAAAAAGGAATTTTAAAAAATTGATTTTAAAAAGTGAAAAAAATTCTATTTTTTTTTCTTTAGATGTGTTTGAATTTGGAATTTGGAATTTCAAACAGCATCTCAATATCTTTCATTCTGTGCCAATGGGGACATGGCATTGATGATGGGTGGGAAAGAATGGATGAAATTCTGTGACTGCAATATACACACGCAATATCAAAAGGAAAAAAGAAACAAGGGATTGGTCGGATTGGTCTTGTTTCCCGTATTACTTCTCTTGATTAACCATTTCGTGCGCACGGCTCCGTACTCCACCATTAAGGGATCCGTTTGGTAAGAGCAAACTGATAACTGAACTACCAACTATTAATTTTTTTATTTTTTCTAAAATGATGAAATTTAACCTTTTACATTTAATTTTTTTTTTAAATCTTCAAATACAAAAATATCAAATTAACAGAAAACTAAAACAACTAACTACTAAAAAGCAGTTTTTTTTTCTTTCCAAACAAAAAAAAAAAGATCTAGTTTTTTAATAATTGACTAGTAATTAGCTATAAAAAAAAAACCTAACGACCCTAAATCTACACAAACGACACTTGTTAAAAAAAAAAAAAAAAATGCGTTGCTCGCATTTGGTTTAAAAATTTTATTAAACTTAAATATGCATCTAAGTTTGATTTGTTAAACTTCTGAATAAAATTTTATTCAATTCGATTCGAATAGTACAATTATTTTATACAAATTTAAATCCATCAAGCTCCAACAGCAAACAAATTTTTTGCAAATCAAACTGCATAGTTCATTTGAAAGCCAGAAGGAAAATCTTGTACAAGAAAGAGAAGGAGCAAAGAGCTCAATATTAAACCAATAGGGGAGCCGCAATTGCATTACTTGATAAAGGCAGATACAAGAAACTACGATAAAAGTGCATTATTACCACCACTACTATTATTAACTTCTCTCAGGCATTGACTTCTTTCAAGAGTTGGAGAACTGCCTCTTTTGTAGGCAGGGCAGGAATTGCTCCTCTCTGTGTCACCGTGAGGGCACCACAAGCATTAGCAAATCGAAGAGCTTCTCTTAACCGCTTCTCATCCTGCCAAAGGAAAGTTATGCATGCAGATGAAATGAAAAGAGTAACATCCCATGCAAAATTTCAGCTTATATGACGGTTTCTTCAGATGACAGAGCCCAACACAAAATGCTTATCTAGAGGCTAAAATTTGTGCTCTGGGTAGGCTGTATTGTATCCTTATTCATCCCATTGAAGGTTTTCAGCATTTAATAATATAGTGTCTCCAAGATTTTCCGCCTTGAGATGTCTGTTATTCGCTCCCCAGTAAAAATATCCTAGGGTTCTAAGCTAGAATGGACGTTGTACTCCCTGTAGTTATTCATTTATCTTCTGAAAAAAAGCATAATAGTTTCTTAAAAATAAAATTTTAATGGAGAAGAGCAATAACTGGCTTAACTCAGCACTTCACAAAGTGATATTTAGAGAGTAGAGAATGAGGCAGGGTCAAGTCCCTTTGTCACAAGAGAAATAGAAGCAGCCAAACAGGTAAAGTTAGCCCATGGAAGAAATATTTTTATGCCCCCAAAAACGTTTTTTTTTTTTTTTTTTTTTAAGATACAAAAATTCACTCTCCAAATTTTTTTAGTTCATCTACATCTCTGCCAAAATCATCTTAATGAAAATTAAATATTTGAGCTGTCATCATAGGCTTCTTAGCATTTCAATGCTAAAAAAGTCATTTCATGGACTGCCAGATGACCTCCGTATACATAGTCAAATCAATTTGGAATGAATCATTTGTTCTAGTCTTTATTCTTTATTTTAGAGTATTATTATGAATAGCATCCAGTTCTTCCATTATGATAAAATTAGCTTTAAAATATCTCCAACATTAAACACCTTTGGCTGGATGAAGCCACCAAATTAAATTTACAAAAGTCCTCAAAGCAACGAGGATCAGCAAACCTTTTAACTAGGAATAATTAAGAACAAAAAGATATCTCAGGATTCCCCTATTCAAAGCTCCATTCCAAAGGAAGAAACCAAGTATCTTTTTTTATTATTTATTTATTTTATTTTTTTTATTATTATTATTAGTTTTTTTTGCTTTTTTGGGGGGGGGGGAGATCAAAGAAATTATAATGATGACAGCAAAGCATACAAAGCAAAGACCATAAAAATGTTGAATTCTTCTCTAAATAGGGGAAACAGAAAAAATTAGCCAATAAACATATGAAACACATGGTCTTAAATAAGCAGCTGAAACAAGAAATAGCTATTCCTCCAAGTTCTAGTATGAAGTAATATACCTCGTAAATTTTCATATCAGAAGCTAAACTGTTCAGCAACCCACCAGTAAATGAATCGCCAGCACCAGTTGTATCAACAGCTTTAACTTTAACACCGGGAACTCTACCCTTAAATTGCTGTGCAATAGTTTATGTCAATGGACTCGTAAGTGACTTATGTATAGCAAATCAATAAAAACCATAAGGTTAGCCAGGACAAACTACAAATCATTATTTTGTGAAGTAATTAATCAAAATACATCTTCCGCTATTCAAAAAAATCTGATGGTGCATAAATAATGTGAATTGGAATGTTCAGTTTGTCCATACTTAGGTATAAAGATCAATAGGGTCTTATATGTAGAAACCAGTTATACTTTGGTTCAGTTTATTGGCTATTCATGACAGAACAGCTATGTGCAACCAATTGCCATTAGATAGGAAAAGAAATAAAGCAAAATTGTTCTTTCTTTTCTTTTTCTTTTTCTTTAACCTTTTTTTTTCCCTTTTTTTTTTTTTTTTAAGGTAAGCTTGAACACAAATAGATACCTTAGTGTAGTATCTGCAACCCTTGGCCCCTTCACTTACAAGCAAAAGCTTAAGGTTAGGATGAAAAAGCTTATTCAACACCACATCATCATCATCAGGATCATCACCCTGAGTCAAGAATGAAATTTCATCCTCGCTTATCTGCAAGTTCAACAGAAAACACCATTAAGCTTTATGTTACTATGATTCTCTTCAGAGTCATGCGTACAATAGAAAGGGATTCAATTAGCTCTCGATGCAGGAAGAAAATAAATAAATAAATAAGCTTAAAGACGTTACCGCTAAATCTCAAAATTTCAATACTTATACCTTTATAACATCTGCTTGGTCCCAAACGCTCATTATGCCCTTCTGTGCAGCACCTGCCGAAGGCCATAATGGCAATCTCAGATTTGGATCATAAGAGAGGATACAACCGGACTTTTTAGCAATTGCCATTGCAGCCAAATGAGTTGACCTACATGGTTCTTCAATCAAACTAATTGAACCATAGTGAGAAATTCCTGCCTGGATTTCAATATCGGATTATCAACCAAATGAGTAGCTCCACCAAAAGCAATAAATCTTGTGCTAGATTCTTGTGTAAAAAAGGACAAGGGTGTCAGACCTTCTTAATAAGGTCTACGTCGAGCTCTGATTCACGAAAAAGCATGTCAGCACTAGGATTACGGTAAAAGAGGAATTCACGCTCGCCATCAGCCCTGAGTGTAATAAATGCTAGTGCAGTCCTTGCACTGGGGTCAAACCGCATGCCAGAATTGTTGACCTTGTTTTGCTTCAAAACATCAGCCAACATGTACCCAAATCCATCGTCACCTACCTAATACAAATTGCAAAGACTTCAGAGCCGTAGTGGCAATTAATCAGGAGCTATTAGAATAGGGAAAACGACCATGAATATAAAAGAAATTTCAAGAAGACAATATAATAAGCTAACATGCATTAATGGTGGTAAGCTAAACTGGTTATGACTTATGAGAAGGCCCAGCAATTACAGATCCAAAAAATCATTTGGTTATAGAAGGTTCCGAATATTTTGTGCGATTGAAATATTTAGAAATACATGAGTTGTTGGTTAACCACGCTCATATGGACCCTCTTTAGTGTGTGAAGTACCTGAGCCACATCTATACTATTATGATAAGAGAAGATTAGGGTAGTTGGCAAAGCCTTAAATTTGGTGAAACTTTTTAACTTTTCCCATCAATACCCTTTAACCACTAATAACCACCCACGACTTAAAAATAAAAAATAAAATAAAATAAAAGTGTATAAGTAATTTTGAAAATTTATAAGTTATTTAAGTAATTTTACCTTTGTACTTATCTACCCCTAAATTCCCACTAATTTTGTTTGTCTTCTTGAAATTCTCCTTAATTACTCACTGTATATGTAAACGCCACTAGTTATTATTTGAGATAAAAATTTTCAATCCTTTTAATTTTAAACTTTTTTGACAATTTAAAAAATTATAAAAAGGAACAAAATAAAGAAAAAAGAAATCAGTATTTCTCTCACACACACACATAGTGTGTACATCCACTTCTATATAAATAAGAAAGAGCCCCATTTATTCCTAGTTTAGACATAGTCAATTTTACTTTTGAGGTAAGGTAGCAACTTTAATGCTTTCTTAACGTCTCTCGATTACATGAATTCTTTAATCTGTACTTTTTCTCTTTTCTAACTATATAAGAATTTGATGAAACCAAATCCCATAAACAAAACCCAACCTGAAAACATGATGCCAGGTCATGCAGTAAGCATCAGAATGCAATGCATCCACAGTAGACATATTAGGATCGTGAGACAACTTACCGAAATCACATAATAAGGATTATCAATGACCGTTGATAAAGGGAATATTATAATGAAGACAATAGTAGCACAAGGCATTCTAGGAGGATGGAGAACAGAAGATGATGATATGCACCTTGCCAACAAAAGCTGCAGAACCTCCTAATCTCGATATACCAACAGCAACGTTAGCAGGAGCACCACCGGCAGCTTTATTGAAGGCAGGTGCATCAGCAAGTGATACTCCACTGACTGTTGGCACAAAGTCAATTAACAATTCCCCGAAGCAAATAACAAGTGACCTTCCATCTGTATTTGAGGGCAGATTTTTAGAATGACCCAAATATATGAAATTGCGTAAACAAGAAATGCAGAAAATTGATCCATTGATTAAACAGCTTGAAAAGAAATATGGTGGCCATTCACCAATCAATAAGATTGCTACAAATCATATGCCCAATGATCACATGCAGTAGGTTCTCTGTTCTGTTCGGAAATATCTGCAGCTTGTGCAGCGACGAGAAAATTTTTCAAATAACAAAACATAACCATATGGAAACTACGTTTAACATAATTAAGCTGCTTCCAAACTTCAAACTAGCTTTATCAAAATCGAATGCAGAAGTTGCTCTGGGTTTGGAACCAATTTGCAACTGATTCAAAAATATTCCAAGAAAAATCATGCCATATGAACTGCAAAAGCTAAAACCCAGAAGCCTTTCCTAGTCAACCCAACATGTTACTGTATCCAACTGGACCCATTCTGAGATTTCCAAAATAGCCCTTCACAACTGCGACACTCATATAGGAGGCTGACACCATGCGTATGTGTCCTAAAACACTAAAATCTAAAGAATCCACGCAAGAATCATGAAGGGCTTATCTTCCACTATTTTCAGATTCTGAATCACTTGCTCCAAACACAAAAGTCACCCGTGTTAGGAACAAGAAGTAATATAACCAAACAATTATATAAAATGCTAACAGAAGTTACTCATCAATTCCCAATATCCCGAGGAAAGATAACAAATCTACATGAAAAATATACAACATAGAAAAGCTATAACCTTGATCGGCAAAGAAAGATCCAGCATCTTAACTACAATTCAATGCACAAATGCTATCCCAGAAGTCAAAAGAACAATAACCCAACACATAATTACACTCCAATCATGATAAGTTCATACGATTAGATTTGTGAATAAATCCAAGATTTCATAAATAGAAGATATAAACGATCAAATCAATAGTCCAACACAGAATTACACATATATCATGATAACCTCAAACGGTGAGATTTCTCACCAATCCAAGATTTCATATATAGAGAGGATATATGGGTCATAGGTACACACACACACATATATATATATACACACAGAGGCGCATAAGTTGGGGAAGAAATGAAAGAAAGACGGCCAACCTGAAGTGGGTATTTCAGCCATTGCGTTGCCAGAGAGAGAAATTGAAACAGAGAGGTTAAAGATATCAAGTTGAAGAATTTACAGAGGCAAATAACTAAGAAACTATATTATGGCGTCACTGCTAGAACAAATAGAACAAGATAGCTGAAGAAGGAGGGCAGAAATGCGTTCACGAGATCGATCTCTGGCGCTAGCAGGAGTCCCAGGTCTTACAATTGTATAAAATGGGCAACGTATGCATCAAATTGGATTGTCTTCTATCTTTATCAGAACAAAGAATTTTTGGGGGAAAAAAAAAAAAAAGAAGACCCTTTTCAAAATTTTTTACTTTTTGAAATGCTAAAATTTATGATTTTTTTGAAACACCCCCTTAAAATTCATGAATTTGAAATTTTAGGTGATGAAGTTTAATAAATAATGTAAAATATAAAAAATTAAAAGAAAAGTGTATTTATTATTTTTTTTAAGAGTAAGTGGAATGAAAATCAATTTTTATATTCAAAGTTCATTTAAATGTAATTTCTTCTATTTTATTTTGTTCTGAATTTCATTTATTTGTTTATTTTTTTTGTTCTGAATTTTATTTATTTGTTTATTTTTTTTATCAAATCTGGCAAATTTTAAATTGAGCTTCATGACGAGGACAAGATGTTTGGGCCAAATATACGTGCTACAATTCCCCTCAATCAAAAAAGTCAAAAGTCATGTTCCACTTTTTTGTGTAGTAAAACAAAAGGACTTTTCCTGGTTCATTTTGGGAGTCAAGAGAGGGCATGGTCCGTATTGGGGTTGAACAAACGATTCAGTTCAGAGAGTCGAAAAACTGACGGATTAAGGTTTATTTTACTTCGTATTATTCTTGGTTGGTTTGAATTCTCAAAAATTTTCAATTCCAGATTGGTAAAAATTGTAATTTAACCCACCCTGGGGACTATTTTTATACAAGTATAAACTATACTTATTATTATATTAGAAAAATATTCTCATTTCATTTCCACCAGTATTGATAAGTCGAGCCAAATCGGGCTTTCCATGAATAACTTTTTATTTATAAGCTTTAATGTTGGGGTTGTTTGATAGAAAATAAATACCAAAAGTTATTAAAAGTTATAAAATGTTTGTATTTTTTTCAATTAAAATTTGTCACATATTATTTTTATGTTAATATTTATATTTTTATTGTAGTTTTTTATTAAATTTTTTTTCCAACAAAACACTCCCATTGAAAGAAAAAAAATTTATCATAATTGAATATGTTTTGTTAAGTATCAAATATTAAATTTATTGTAATTTATACGTTATATTTATTTATTTTTAAACATAGTTATTAATATAGAAACAATGTATATATTTAATATATAAATTTAAAATATTAATATGAAGTACAATAATTTAAAGTATTAATATAAAAAGTTAAAAAATAGTTAATTAATTGTCATAATTTTTATAATAAAAGATATATCATATCGTGATAGAAATATTTTTTTATTAATAATAAAAATATATAGCTAATTTTATAGTGTTAAATTAGCTAAGTCTGAGTAAAATAAAACATAATAATATTTATAATAATGGTTCAAATAAATGAAGCAAATCAAATTTTTTATATTGGTTTGATTCCACTTTTGATTCTTGATTTAATGTTTTTGTTTTTTTAACTGATTATGATTGGTTGAATTTTGAGTTAAACCTCAACTTATACGCTCCGTTTAACAAATTGTAGCTGTTGGTTCAACTATCGGTTACTAACATTTTAATTTTTTATAAAATAATTAAATTTATTCTCTTAATTTTATTTTTTTAAAAAAATAAAAGGTAAAAATATTAAAGTAATAAAAATTTAAAAATTAACTACTAAAAAATTAATTTTTTTCTTTCATAAATATAAAAAAAAAAAACTAATTTTTTTAATGGCTAACAACTTCTAACAACTAACTTTTTTTTTTTTTTTTCCCCCTAAATTATACCTTAAATCGAACCGACCAGTATACGGTAGAGTGCAGTACATCCCCAAACTTCCCATATATTTGGTTACGTAAAAAGCGGTGGAGTCGATCCGGACTCGCTTTGGTCTTCCCCTTACCCTCTCATTTCATTTTATTTTTTATTTGTAAATTATTTTTACAATTTACCTAACAATTCATTTTTTTTTTTTGTTTTCACCAATGCCCCTTCTTTATTTAGACCATTTTAACAGCATAATTTTTTGTTTATTTTTTTAATTTTTAATACTGTTTATAATTTATTTACTCATAGTTGAAATTTTAAAAATGTATTAAGAAATGGATAAGAGTCAATAGATATCTCAAGAGCTGAAATTTTTTACTCTTACCTAACTTAATTTAATTGCTCCGTGATCAAACGAGGGGTGACTCGACCCAATTAATGTACGTCACTACATACGTTCCATTTTACTTTGAAAATGTTTTTTTTTTTTTTTTTTTTTACATAAAAATTTGAATTAGATCACAATTAGAGTGGTATTTTGTAATTGAATTTATGTGTCCATAACTTTATTATATTATTGTACACTTTTTATAATATTATTTCTATTTGCATGTCATCAATTTTTGCTTCAAGAATCCGTTTGATGCAACGAAAACTAACAAAAAATGATAAAAAACATGATTTGGAGAATTTTTTGGAGTTTAATATGTAACCATCAAATCACATTTTTCAGAAATGAATACTAAATTGTTTTTATTTTTGTGTTAACTTTTTGAAGAAAGAAACCATTAGAACGGTTTTTTGCTTCATTTGGAACGAATTTTCATCAGAACTTATAGACTTTTATATTAGCTTTTTGGAGAGAAAAGCCGTCTGAACGGTTTTGGAAATTCTGTCAAAATTTTGTGCTAGAACTTACTGAAAATATTAAAAAGTTTTTGGGATTTGTAAAAAAATTATTGGGGTTTGTGAAATGTTATTAGGTTTATAAAAAATTATTAGGGTTTGTAAAAAATTGTTGGAATATATAAATATATATATAAATTTATAAAAATTTCACGAAATACAAAAATATATAAAATGTGTTAAAAAATTTTAGATGTTTTCAAATATCTTCAGTATTTTTCATCATTTTCTTTTACACCAAGCAAACCCCAAATATGGGGAGGCTGGATTTAGACATTAATATTGAAAGTAGAATAAAAAGTATTGTCCACGGCTTGAAGTATATAAAGCATTCAACATGTTGACAAAAAATATTAGATTGGAATGACGCGAGTTTGCCGGAAATCAATTTAAAAGAAATAATTCTTTATTAAAATACAATTTTATTACATAATTATTATTATATAATTACGTGAAATGGGGCAGATCATTAACAAAATAAATGGTTCATATTTGTAAGTTTGTAACTTTTTCCTGTTTGGCAGCACAACAAAAAACCAAAAATTATCAAAAGTTACAAAAAAATTATACTTTCTTCCAATCAAATTTTACTACCTATTACCTTTATGTCAAATCTTTATACCTTAACTGTACTTTTTTTGTTAATTTTTATTCCTCCAAACACCCAAAATCATGAATAGGACTACGAACTTGTCAAATATCCCTGCAAGTAACAACCATTTTACAAACAAAACTTTCAAAAGAAGCCATTTCTGTCAGCATTTTTTTTTTTTTAGAAGTTAAACGGCCAGAAAGCCATATATGACACTGAACAATCATATATAAGAATATTTATACCATACATTTTATTCGATTAGTCATATCTTTATCAATTACTTGAAGTCTGAGCCACATCTCACAATAATACTATATATATATCAATCAATGCAAGCCAAGCACAATAATATCCCTGTAGACACAGGTAATGAAGTTGCTTTTTGGCACAGATGATCTTCAAAGAAGCCATTCATGGGGAAGGTTACTACAATCGGCCACAGTAGTAGTTGCTTCTAATTGCTTCCAGCTGGGGATGAATCTATACCTGTTCAGATTAAACGTTACCACTAGTTAAAGAATATTCCTCCTCCTTTGCGTAGTCTGTAATTTCGGAAATTCAATCTTGTAATCATAAAACACTTTAAATTTTATGATAAGTTATATTTTCCGGCAGTATAGCATTGCTCTGGACGTTTCTCATGTAATTTAGATTCAAGAATCATTGCTGCAACGCTACTTCAAAACCACCACAAAAGAAATTTGATGATATTTAAAGAAGAAGAAGCAGAGAAGTATAAATACGTACCCAATCTGTAAGCTGGGGTGCAGACTCAACAATAGGGTTTGGATTGTGAAGGATGTGCTTGAATTCCAATGTTACCCACTGCAGCAATGGCAACGGGTAAACCTTGAATAGCTCGAATATGTTGTTCTTCTTCCTCTAGCTGAAATTTAAAATGTTCAAAAACTTGAAGATTATTATTATTAGTAGAACATATGAATCATCCACTAATTAGGCGAGGTTATGATCAAGTGAAATCACAATTAATTTTGAGCAACTACCTTTGCTTTGAGCTGCTTATTTCTCTCTTCAAGATCATGCTCCTGCCATTTAAAAAAAAAAAAAAGAGGGGGGGGGGGGCTTGTGCTAATTCAGTGAATCAGTATTTCATACATCAAGTACACTATAAGGTCATGGTAATTAATGATGGAGGACATTATAAACCTGACTCCTCTCTGTTACTGCAATTTCTAGTTTTATTTGGTGGTGTATTCTTACCCTTTTGTGTAATGCTTCCACTTGTTTTAACATCATCTCTGTCTGCATGCAAAAGCAAACAAAAACATTATAGACTGTTTTGACTTAGATTTGTTGGTTCTTTAGCATTTTGAGAAACTAGTAAGATGTCATGAAATGGGATAAAAAACAAGGCAGTGAGAGACAAAACATGTCACTGTGGTACAAGGAGTGACAGAATCGGGAACAAGAGAATACCTGCAAAAAACGAAAGTACAAACAATATACATGACATTTGAATGTAACATGATTCGGGTTACGTGTGTGTCCTAAACTTGATCTCTTGCCCATCAACATCAAGGCCATACTAGCAAAAGTTGAGTACCTTTTAATTACGAACAACATGCTCCTTATATTTGAAAAAACTGTGAATTATATATGGCATTGTAGTTCAGCTCAAATGAAAGGGTTTTGGTGCACAGATATGTGCATGCAACTGCGCAAAGAGACGTGCATAGGAGTTTTGTTTAAAAATATGAAGAGAAAAATAATTTTAATTGGGTAACGCTCAATGATAAGTTCTGATGTTCCAGTACATTAGTAATTTCCACAACTTAGTTCTCAATGGGGACAGATGCTTAAAAATCACCGCAAAATATATAAATTTTTCCTCACTAAAAGTAAAAATTTATTTAGTAATATAAGTTTTTGTTTCAAAGTTGTACGTCAATAAAAGTATGTAGTAATCATATTTATTTATTGTCACAAATTCTCATATTCAATTGCCATCAAACTAATTCATCACTAACAAGTTATTAGAATTAGTGATAAAATCAGCAGGATATTGATGTATGCTTCATCACTAAAATTATGAGTAGGTGATGAAATAAAATATTGTTAATATCGGATTTATTCAAACTTAATAATAAAATTTGTTTTGTGCGAATTCTGGATTAACCCTAGCAACTATGGTGAATGTATACCTAAAAAAAATAAATAAATAAGCAGACACACAAAAATACAAGACTTATATCGCTCGATAAATTGTCTACGTTCATGGATATGTCACACTAGATTTTTTATTAACAATCTCCAATAATAGATTAATAATTACTAGAATAAAAGAAAAAAATTTGAAAATTACTTACCACTTTACTCTTTGTTTCTCTCTCACAATCCCCAAAAAACCTTAGTTCGAACCATTCCTATATATAAGAAACAAAAACTCCTGACTGAATTAGACTTTAAAAATAGCCCTAACAAAAAATAGCACCGCTTGTTGGAGCAAGTTTCGTAGCGATCTCTTATGGAACACTGCGATATCGCTGTATTTTCTAGCAGCATTCAGCGAGCTTGCTAATAGCTCCCAGTGAGTCATCCAGCAAATAGTAACCATATAGCGTACTATAGGAGGCTTTTACACCATGTAACCTTCTCTACGTTATTCCTAAACCAATGTTGATATGCTTGAAAAAATAGACGCTTTTCCTTATTCTACTTAGACATCTGCCATCTTGATGGAGTCTAACTGAACGTACATGTTCCAAAACTGTTAACAATTTGAAACAAAAAAATCGTCTGAGTAAATTATATGTGTGTTACAACTTTTAATAATTGTATTATGAATAATTTTTTTAACAAATAAAACTCACATTTCTTGGGGTGAAATTAACCTAAAAAAGTTGCAGTTATGTTGCCATTCGGGGAGAATGGAAGGTAAGCGGGCTCTAACCTAATAGAAAAATAAAAATAAAAAATAAAATGAAACCCCACTAAACATGGGCTAAACTAAGATCTTATATGATCAATCTAACAAATTTATTTACAATGTCGAACTCTTAGAAAAGCTCAGGCCTTGCACGCGTGTGTGTATGTAAAACAGTTACCATATATACTTTGAAACATAACAGTCAAGTACCTTCTTTTGTCTTGCCTTTGATAGGGCCCCATCAAGCTCTTTCTCAAGATTTTGCAACTCCTTCACATTAAGTGGTCCAAGATCTTCTCCAAGCAATTGCCTTATACAAAGCATTACGCACCACGTATTAGACAATAATGGCGGGGAAGTATGTTATTTATATTGGTTTACAATATAAAAATTAAGAACAGAAGTAACCTTTGTGAGTGTTGAAGGGATTCACATTTGGCCCTTAACTTTGTGAGCTCTTGGTATAAAGACTGCATTCAACAGCAAATAAATAAATGAAAATACTTTTTAAGTACGAATAATTTTTACTTAAAGAATCTGCACGCTAAAGCACTAAATTTATTCAATTTCTATCAATTATAATTACTTCGACTTGTAGGCATACTTATCAAATCAAAAATTGAAATGTCAATCAAAAATTTATATTTGAAAATTATATATCGTATAAAATCGTAATTTATGAGTCATGAGAATTCGTATAAAATTAGCAAATGATAGAGAAATAATTTTAATTATTAAAAATATGTAAAATATTGAATAATATAATGTGAACATTATTGTTTGAATACCATAAATTAGATATAATTACGATGTCTAAATTGAAAAAAAATTACTATTATGGCTACAACAATGAACGCATAACTCATATCTAGAAAGGGCAAATATACCATCTATTTAAAAACCTTCATGAAAAGTATAAAACTTTTTAAGGTAGCGAACTCTTAAAACTATGAAATGTATTACAAAAATTTCAACTACATCAAAATAAAAGTTCAAAGTTTGAGAGCATCTTAACCCCTCTAGCTTCCAGTTACACAAGATCAGAAATGTGAGTAAGAATCTTATATTTACGAAAATTTAAATAAACAGTGTTCCATTAATTGCTTATAATGAAGTTTTCAGAAAATATAAAATAACAAAAATTCAAATTAATTTGTTTGAAGATGATCCGTATGTTTTACGATATTCTTGAAATTTACAACCTCTTTAATACTAATTTTTTAAATAAAATAAAATTTAAATATATTATATATATATATTTGTTTTCTTGCAAATTGGGTTTGAATGACAGAAGCCGATTTGGATCCACTATCATATTTTTCTAATCGCAAAACTCACAAGATTCTTAAATGATTATACGTATCAGTTTGAATTCGAATAAGAAATAATAAGATTCTAAATGCGTATAAGAACCCGTGGACTAGTTTTGCAATCGTGATATGAGATCATGACTTGCAACGAATTAAATGTTGATCCCCTAAAGGAAATCTTTGCAGGCCATATACTTAGACTGGCAGCCACAACAACAAAAAAAAAAAAAATATGATTGCCATCTTTAATTATGATACACCACCACGGGTGCTCAAATGCAGTATCGCTGCTTGAGTTGGTGCAATGGAATGAAATAAAATTATTGTTAGGTGTAGTTATTTATTATTATTATTTTTTAAGCTACTTGTCGTAGCTATTTGAAATTCTACTTTTATTTTTATTTTAATTTTTAATTTTTTTTAAAAAATGAATGAAAATGTAAAAAAAAAAAAATTATTCCATTCCATTATACTTATCAATAATAATAATAATAATAATAAAAAATCATTCTATCCTATTGTCTTGTTCCAAAATAGGCCAATTATTATTTCCCTCTACCCTTCCCATGGTTTCCATTGTCTCAACTTATAGGTTCTAAAAAGGTCCAAAGGCAGCTTCAAGAGTCCTTGCCTTCAAATATCGCCATCTGATCGGGATTGAAAGGCACGGTCGATGCCTGATTTAGCAGTTAAACACCGACATCAAAATGAAAATATATATATATTCATACTATATATATCATGATGGGGGGGGGGGGAGAGAGAGAGAGAGAGAGATCAAACCTGCGGCTCAAGCTCAAGCGCACTGCTATCTTCGGGTGTGTAACAATGTCGACGGTACCGCTCAAGGGTTTGGTTAATGCTGAAAGCAGTAAAAAGGGACAGAAATTAGGTGGAAAACAGTATAACAAGTCTCTTTAAAAAAGGCTTAACAGCTACCTACTTACATGGCCTCAACTCATAATAATGAACTCGAGGGGAAATAGCTAATGAACAGTGCGGGAAAAAAAAAAAAAAAAAGAAAAGAAGGTAAATCGCTAAAGAACCTAGAACTCAAAGGTAAGGGCTGGGCAGCAAGCAAACACAAACGTTAGAAAGAAAATAAGGAGTTGGTAAAGGAAAGATTCAGTGGTTAGCGCCAGAGAAATAAAGCGGAGAGAGAGGGGGAGGAAAACCCTAACAATCAAGTGCTGGGACTCAGGTCGATTTGTACGGAACAAAACAGAAACCAATTAAGGAATTAGGAAGTCGCGTCGGGTTGGTACCGGTTGCCACAGCCCAAGATTCACCGATCGAAGATCTCACTGTCCTCGAGCTGTGATCCCTAATTTCTCTCTCCAATCTCCTCTTTGCTCAAAAAAAAAAAAACCTAACCTCTTCTCTCCCTTACTCTATCTTCCTCTTCACTATCTTTCCTTTCCGACATAGACTTGTAGTTGTAGACTTTTACATTATATATATGCACACACATAGAGAGAAAGAGATCAAACCTAGTGCTTCCGAATTCATAGACCTTGCCGCTACTAGAGAAGAGGATAAGAGCAACCTCAACGTCGCACAAGACGGAGAGCTCATAAGCCTTCTTGGCCAAACCATTTCTTCGCTTGGAGAAGGTCACCTGACGGTTGATCTTGTTCTCGATCCTCTCCAAAACAACCTTACCTCTCCCCATTCTCTGTGTGTCTCTCTTTCTCTCCCTAAAACCCACTGCAACAGAATTTATAGTCTCGTTTGGTGAAAAAAAAAATGGTAAAAAAATGCTGTAGTAAAAAAATTTGATATAAAAATAATAGATAATAAAATTTAATTAAGAAAAAATACGAATTTTTTACAATTTTTGTTAAATTTTAATATTTAATTTACTGCCAAACATAACTTACATAACTTCCCTTCTCTTTTAGTGGAATTTCCCTTCGAGTAGAATGGTATTCGACCATTGATTCATCTCTATAACCCTTTATCGTTATTCATTAAGTTCTCTGTCTTTTTCTGCACAGAACTCAGATTTCTCTCTCTAGAGGGGGCCAGCGAGTAGACATGAAAAGTAAATTGAAAAGACTCGGAGGGAAACTGTTTTGGAGTCATCAAAGGGCAAGGGAGGCCACGGTGCGACGTGTCGAGCATCGTACAGTTTTGTTTTCGAATGGATGATCATAGGCCCCTCGAGGTCTTGTCATTGCTCTCTCTCTTTCTAGCACTTGGTCGTCGTCGTCGTCTCTCTCTCTCTCTCTCTCTAGATCATAGTAATTTTCACTCTTTTTTTTCTAGGTTTTCTCTCGAGTCAGTTACTGTAGTTCGAGTAAGGCTCTGTTTGGCAGCGCTATAAATTTTTGAGCTTTTTTTTTAAATTATCAAATTTATTTTCTTATATTTTATACTTTTTTTTAAACATAATAGATAAAATTATCAAATTAATAAAAAGATAAAAAAATTAATTATTAAAAACTAACTTTTTTTTCTTTTTCAAATACAAAAAATTAAATTTTTATTAACTATTTATTAACCAATTACAAAAAAAAAAAAAAGACCTAATTTTTCTCCCCCCCAAACCAAGCCTAAAATTCCAGCTAACGAATTCAAAAAGTGAACCCATAACTTGCAGAAGCCACGAGTACCCCATGACAATAGTAAAAAGTGAGAGTTATTTTTTTAATATGTATCACTAAAATTGAATTTTCTTATTAATTTTTTCGATATAAAATTTTTCGATTGTTTAGAGTCAGATAAAATATAGATTGGTAATTTATATAATGAGAGAAAAAATAAAAAAATTTTAAAGTAATATTTGGTGCCTAACATAGTTAAAATAAAACACTTAGAATTTTGTTAAAATATTTCACTTAAAATGTATTTGTTACTTTCTTGTAATAAAAATTAAAACATTTTAGGAAGTCATCTAATTAAATCATTTTGACACTTAATTTTTTTTATGCCACTTATGATATTTACATAACCCTTCGATTGGATCCAAAAACCTCCTCCAAAACTTTTACCCCCCCATAAGTGTGGGACCTACACTTATGCCATTGTTTGGATGGTAAATTTTATCCCCATCTTCTCCCTTCTTAAGTTTCCCTTCCCCTTAGCTTTCCCATATTGGGGGATAATTTTTGGGCACCCTTAGGGCCAACTAAAAGTTATCCCCCTACAAGCCCCTTGTTTTTGACGTTGTTACCCCTCGTTAACAGTATTGTTAATTTGATCAAAATAAATATAATGCTAATAAAAAAATAATAGATAAGCCAACAAGTCAAAATAAATATAATGTTAGTAAAAAAATTAGATAATAACCAACCATTTAAAAGTACACATTTAAAAAAAAGTTCTTTAAATAAATTTATAAAAAATTAATTTTTCAATGAAATAAATAATATAACTTCAATTTGTCTAAAAATAATTAAATAGAGTTGGTTTTGTAATTTAATATTTAATTTAATGGATAACAAAATTAGGGACATTTACAAGGAGAAAAGAGTCATTTGACTACTTTTTTTTATCATTCACCCCCTCTTATTTATAAAACATCCAAACCAAGCCAAAAATTATCCCCTGCATAAACGAGCAATCAATGTAGGCCAACTCTCTAAAAATAATATTCCCTTTTATCTTATACTCCTCTAAAACTTATTCCCTGAAATCTTAACACCACCGAATCGATTCCGAGGGATAAATGCTGCTTAGCCCCCTCATTTTCCGTTTGTGTCCCAACAACCAATTTCCAGAAAACAGAAGATATTTGTAAGGCATGTGATTGAAATTCTAGCTACTGACAATAAGGCAACAAAACGGAATTAGGATGCCCGTTGCAAGTTTAATTTTTAGTAAATTTTGATGTTTCTTAAGTGAAAAATTTGTGTGTTTAGTAAAATAAATAGTAATTTTTGATGAATTTTAGATTTCTAATAAAATTTTTTGTCAATTTTTAACAGTTTTTGAAATTTTTTTATGTATTTAATAAAAATTTTAATAACTTTTAAACTAAACAATAATTCTAGTTGGCGGCCTAATGCGGCAAGAGCTTGACTTGATTAAGATTGATCTCTTTAGACTTCTTGTTAATAATTATAGTAAGTACGAGGAATAATTTTTATTCTATAAAAATAAATAAGTAAGACATACTATTAGTTTAATATATTAGCTGAGCAAAAGTATTAAGTCCCACCTGAGATTGCATGTTAGGAGAAAATTAATTAATGTAAATAATTATCGTAATCAGACTCACGTGAGCCGGTGGGCCAGGCGAATCAGATCATCGAAATGTAACGTGGGCTCTAGAAGGGTGTATGGCAGCAAAATGTTCACAAAAAAAAAAAAAAAACTATCGATTTTTAATTTTTGGATGTTTGAAAAAAGAGGTGTTTGATACATCAAAAATCATCAAAAAAATTCTAAAAATTTCTAAAAATAATTCACATTTTATCTCACTGCACGAACCCTACACTTTATCTTATTTTTTTATTTTTTACTGCACCAAACATCCTCATATTATCAATTTTTATCGTTTTTCCACTCCACTATAATAATTTTTCAACTTAAAAGTTATCAAAAATTACTAAAAATTGTTAAAAAATGTCAAAATTTATCAAAAAATTTACCAAATACCTAAAAGTTACAAAAAAAATTATTAAAAATTACTATTTGTTTCACCAAATATACCAAAATTATAACTAACAAATTTTGACAAAAAGTACCAAAAATTATTAAAATTTTTGCCTGCAAACGGCCCTAGACCGTCCTTGGATTTGAGATGTTTTGAAATGAGTTATGTTATGTAGCTCGAAGTTGCCGCTTAATAATTTAAAAATAAGGTGTCAAGAAATTTAAATCTAATTTACTGTCTAAAATTAATTTTTATGGTTTTCCTTGATAATATGACAGTCAGTCATTTTTTGTGACTTCTATCCCTATACATAAAGCGTGAGGGATCGTTTTCGTCCTTGTGATGAATAGTGACTGAAACGACAACGTTTACTACACTACTTGGGTTGGGATGGCACAATCAGCTGCAAATGCCTCTTTCTCATTTGTGTGGTAATGTATTTTCAACCACTTGCAATGATTTCCGGCGACAGTACAATATCTTTAACTGCAATAGTGTTTTTAATAAATTTTTACTGTAACAATGTTACAATAATTACAATGGCTAATGTGTAAATCTTAGGCTTTGTTTGGTTAAAAAGAAAAACTTCCAACTTTTTTTGATAGCTTTTTTCCTTTTTTTTGTTTTGGTCTTATATAACTTTTTATTTTTTACTAAAATTTAATTTTTTTAATAAACTGTTAACTGCATTTAAAAAAAATTAAAAAATTTACGTCTATTAGAATAAAAGCTATCCTTTTAAATAAAATGAAAAAAAATTATATTTCTAGCTCCAAGGCTATCTGTTTGAATGAAAAAAGTATCAAAAAAATTTTTATTTTTATTTT
>QLOD02000033.1:3308848-3341034 GCA_003260245.2 Sideroxylon spinosum
AAGTATCAAATGTGCCTTGACATTATCACCACCATTCTTTTTATATGTATAAGTAGATATAAAAAGAATAGTTCAATGCAAAAAACTAACTTATATTGCATGCCAATCGGAAAATAATACATGTAAATGCATGTAAAAATAATATTAAACATATATATATATATTACACTTTTGTCATAACTATATGAATGGCCTGGATGGAATTATAAATAATTGTCAATTAAAAGAGTTATTTCATATCCTAACGAAGTATTTGCATACGTAAACATCATGAATTCAATTGCCCACGCATAATTAGTAGTTATATGTAAAATTATATAAAAGAGGCGTTCTTTTTTTATGTCCATATTATTCTATATTTATTATTCTTAGTTTTCAAATAATTTTAATTAACATTTATTTTTTTTAATATTTTTCATATGTTCTAACTTTTATTTTTAGTTAATAAATCTCTTGTGCATGATTTTAAATATATTTTACTAAAAACTAATTATGCTAATAACATATGTTTCAATATTGGGCATCAGCTCGCGTGCGAAACACGCCGCATTCTCACTAGTCTTATTAATATGTGCAAGCAAATACCACGGGTTCGGAAGTTTGGGCATGTCTAAGAATGTATAAGACACCTCGAACAATTGGACCCCTGAAAATATCAAGAACTCTTTTTTATCTTTACAGTCAAGTCTCACAATATAACCTCCACCAACGTACATTAGTCATAACAATACGATCCTAAAAATGAATTATGAATATATGCATGCAAAGAGTATTATGATCAAGCTTACATATCTCCTAATATATGAGGTAAATTGTAATTCGTGTGTATACGTATAGTGAAATATCTGTCTATAATGGGAATTATATATGATGAATAAAGGTTAAATGCACTTTAGAGGCAACTCATGAATGCAGTTTGTTCAGGATGTGCCACTAAGGACTTGTTGGGGGATGAAATGGGTAATCCATTGGAAATTAGGATGCTTCTCTCTTGTATGTGTCCTCTCAGACCAACAAAATATAGGGGTGTTTGAAGTTGTATAAAAGGATATAAATTTGTAAAAATTAATGTCTCGTATTTTATGCAGTGAGTAAAGTTTTGTTTCGTAATTCGTGTTTGTAATGATTTGTAGAGTTTTATATTTTTTGTTATAGACTCCAAACAGGCCCTATATATATTGCAAAGAGGCCTAAAGAATAGGAAATAATTGTGCCGGGTAGAGGAATGGATCCTGACACTTCGAATCCCTAATGGAAAGTCCAAATCAGATTCTTCCAGCCCATATTCAATTAATAGATTTGAACCTGCAGTTTCAAGGAAACCTAATCTTTGTGGATTTGGGTGCTTGGTCCATGACTCGGAGTAGGTCCAGATTGTTGGTTTAAGGGTGAAACCCCGCTAATGGGCTTTGTCCAAGGGAAATATGGCCCAGGTTGTTAATGCTATTTTGGGCCTGAATGCAAAAGAGATCTGATGGAAAAAAAAATAATAAAAAAAAATAAAAAAAGGAAGAGAAGAGAACAGAAAACTGAAAGGGGTTCACATGATAATTTAAGGAAAAAAAAAAAAAGGGGGTTTGCAAGATGACGTTAAGCGGAGATAAGTGGTGTTTGGAACCACAGTGAATCACATGAGCGAGTCATGGGATCTTACCCTGGCCATCCCTCTACTACTATACGTATATGTCTTCCATCTTAAGCACAAACACACACACACACACACACTCTCTCTCTCTCTCTCTCTCTGTGCAGCAGAGGGACACTGAAACTGAAAACGAGTTCCATGGCGTTCTCTGCACGACTAGAGACTGGCTTTCTGGCATCACCGAAGCTCTCTCCATCCATTGTCACTCTCTCTCATCCAATCAGATCCCTCTCTCTCCTCGCTCCGTCTTCTCTCCTCCCCAGCCTCTCCTCATTCCGTAAACCCCCTCGCACTACTTCGCCACTCACCGTGAAAGCTTCTTCCGCTTCTGCTTCTTCTTCCACATCGGTAGCCGAGTCACAAGGCATCGAGGTCCCCTCTCTCTCTCTTTTCTCTCGCTCTGTCACAGAGAAACACACAGTTATGCACGCATTTGTACACGACTTACTATTTTAGATTGAAATCGTGATCAGATCAAATCGGTTTCCACAAAGCCAATCGAAGGCCAGAAGACCGGAACAAGTGGCCTTCGAAAGAAGGTAACCTTGTTTTCCTCTGTTCGTCCTGTTACTTGAATTTTCGTTTCCTTTTTGCAAGGATGTGACCTACCGTTGAATTTTTTTTTTTTTTTTTGGTTACTTTCTTGTTCTTAGGTTAAAGTGTTTATGCAAGAAAATTACCTTGCCAATTGGATTCAGGTTAGATTTCGGGGTTTCTGTATTTTAGGGTTTAGTGCATTGTGATTGTATTGATTTGTTTCTTGATATGAAGGCGTTGTTTAATTCGTTGCCGCCCGAGGATTTCAAGAATGGCTTGTTGGTGTTGGGAGGTGATGGTCGATATTTCAACAAAGAAGCTGCACAGGTGTTTTGGCGCATGTCCATACTGCTGCAAGCTCAATCTGTTTTTAAATTCTAGGATAAAGAAGCAGTTCGCCTGTTTCTGCTTCTTAATGTTGCTTTGATGGAATTTCAGATAATTATTAAGATTGCAGCTGGAAATGGGGTTGGCAAAATTTTGGTTGGCAAGTAATTCTCTGTCTCAGTTACAGGACGTTATTTACTCTTTAAATATCCTATGAAGGATGAATCCGGTGTTTCATTTGCTTTATTTCTGATATAAAATATATAGAGATATATGCATATCTTTCTTTCCTTTAAGGTATAATGCTAGTGGTTACTGCCTCTTTTCCTCTCCTTATCTTTTTTGTTTACCCCTCAAGGGTACAGTTATTTGTCAGTTTTGGGGATTATAATACTCAAAAGGGAAAAAAAATTATGACTGCAAATGCATAATGGATAACTTTTGAACAATTTGTTACCAAATTATATTTTCATTTTCGAAATTTAGTGTTTTGGAATTTTAATATTTATATGTGAAACATGATTTGTGACCCTTGGGTCAATAAATGTGTGGAGGCATTAGTTGAGGTCAAGGATACCCTTCTCTAAAACAATACTGTAGTAACCCGAAGAGTTCTCTGTCTGCCTTGACAAACTTGCTAAAATCTTCTTCTTCTTCTTTGTGTGTGCTTGAGGTTTTCTGTTCTTTTAGGGTAGTGATTATTCATATGAAATAGTTTTCTTCGAGGTTGCCTGAGGTTCCATGTAACCTAGTTTACGAACTCTAAAATGGAGTCTAATTTGCATTTAGGCAAAGTAGCTTGTGGAATTTTACTAGAAACATTCTCAAACACAAAAAAAATACATGTAATACAGAATGAATTGACATCACAAGCACCCCTCTTGCCATGGAGGTAAAGTTTGTAGCTATTCATAATTTCTGATAGATGAAGTCATGATCTGATTAAATTTGTCCTCGCATGGTCAAAGTTAAACTTACATGTCATTAATTAAGATGTCATGGTTAGGGTCCGGCATCATGTGAAAAAGGATGCCTGTGGTTGAATCTTTGTTAGCCTGGAAAGATGATTGAATCTGCCCAAGATGATGTAGTGTCAGAGTTATTGCATCCTAGGACTAGGTGCTCAATGCTAAAGCAGCCACGGCCTTCTTGATTGAGGCAGAATTGGGTCATTGATGGAAGTGTTAGGTTTCTTTTACAGCTTGTCTGGGTTTCCTGGCATTGCATGCAAATTTTGGATAAACTGAGGCAACATTCAGTCTGATCATTGAACTCTGCAATAGTTTGAGATGAATTAGTTATAGATACTGTAGATTTGTATGTTTAAATCTCTGACTTAAGGAACTCAAAGCAATGTGCAACTCTGCAAATTCTATTAAGGAAGTTGAGATCAATGTATGGAACTTAGTCTTTGAGCTTCGCTTGGTAAAATGATTTTATAATTTGTTCATGTTGATGGACCAATGACCTAGTATTTTGATAACCAAGCTGGGTGCAGGTTATCATGGTTGGCCAAAGGCAATATGAATTTATGCGGACAATATTGGCTACTTTCAGGTTTTTATCAAATATGGTTATCCTTTTCTTTTCCCTCACCATTTTTTTTTTTTTTTTGGGGTGGGGGTGGGGGAATATGTATTCTAATTTCAGACCTCTTGATCTTGGAAAAGGGAATCTGTAAATATGAAGGAGATCTGAAGTCAAAACAAGACAATCTATGTAAAAAGACTGAAAAAAGAAAGAAGATATGCAATACTGTGAAAAAAGAGAAGCGAACTCACAAGATCTATCTCACTCCAGTCAATTCCCTTAGATTCGATGGACCACAGATAACCTCACGTCCTGCATGTTCTCCCAGCAACTTGCAATTATATATAGGAGACCTCCAGGCTTACATACAGTTTATATCCCATAAGGGTGAAAATTTGAAAGTGTTCCGTATTGGTCAGTATAAGGTAAAATGTGAGTATAAGGTAGTACTTTTAGTTCTTGGAAAATAAGAAATGGATTATGGACCTGAATTACTAACTGTTGATCAGTGTTTGCATTTACTGTAAAATTTGATCAGCTGACGGTTTGAGACCAATCTTGCCGATGTGGAACTTAATGAATAAACGGGAAATGGTAAAAAAGAAGTGCTAGTTAATTGATCTTACAGATTTTAATAATTTGTTTCCTGGTTGATGTTTTCAAATGTCTAATACTACAATATTATATGCATGCAAGCTGGCATGACAAATTACAAAAGAGACTCAGTTATGAATTTGTAGTTCAACACCTTTGACCTTTGCGAAAGAGTTTCTTTTCCCTTGTTTACTTAGCGCAGCTGGCCAAAATTTTTTATTTATTCTTTAAAAAAAGCCAAAAAACAAATGATTTGTTTGTGTTCACTTGTTGATTTTATTTGTTCACATAAGTGTTGAGAAATGGAATAAACCAGCAGGAAGACCAACTTGATATGATCACAATTGTTCCTACTTCCTTGGAAACATACAGATTTCACGCATACGAATTTTAGGATTTGTCGTGGTTAACAGTTTAGTCGAATCTCTTTGTTTACATAATAAGTCCAAAGATTTGTTTTTGTTTAATATTTGAAGTTTCTCATGTTCTGGAAATCATTGTCCATTCTGAGCTCTCTTATTATTTTCCCATAGACATTTAACTAATGTTTGATTATTTGCATATGTATAAGCAATTTTATTGGTCATAATTCCCGACTTTGATAAGTTTTGGTTGGAAAACCTAAAGAGGAAGTCTCGTTATTGTAGGGAAGGTATTATGTCCACACCAGCTGTTTCTGCTGTAATACGGAAGAGAGAGGTGAACATGTGCCTTGTCTCTCTGCTTTCATCATTGGCATCTGTCAGATCCTTTTAATATCATTTTGTTTTGTCCCGCTGCCAATAAAAGAAGATTATTTTCCCAGGCCAATGGAGGTTTCGTAATGAGTGCGAGCCATAATCCCGGTGGGCCTGAATACGATTGGGGTATCAAGGTGAATTCTTTACTCTAGGACTTGGCTTGTGTGTTGTGGCCTATAATATAAATATGTTACCCTTCTCAAATATCGCATAATTGGTTCTAATCTAACTTTTGGTAATAGTCACACTATTTCAATTGCTTCTCTCTGTCATTTCAACAAAAATATTTCACTTTACTGTTTTAGAAAAATCCATGTATATCAGTGCAAAGAATTCTAAAGTCTGTATAATTTACATGTATGGTCAACTTTATTTCCAAAAATTAACTTTCCACTGTCCATGTAAAATATTTGTAATTCCATTAATGTTTTCTCATAATTGCCAGTCTTTCCATTGTTCATTCTGCAGTTTAACTACAGCAGTGGGCAACCTGCACCTGAGTCCATCACGGACAAGATTTATGGGAACACACTTTCTGTATGTCTCTGTTACAATATGTGTGCACATTCTTTGTTTATATGGTTTGCTTCTTGTCGAATGTAGTTTGTTGCAGCCTGCTTATTCCTCTAATCCCATGGTTGCAACCAAATGCAGGCAATGGTTTGTTTCGGTTACAAGATTCATTAACCAAATAGATAAATAGTTCTATCATAACCATATTATATTTTTTTTCCTGCTTTTCTTGGCCGATATTCTCCTTTTATTTTATTTTGGTGTCATTATTCATTGGGTGTTGCTTGATTCAATGAAGTCTGAGCTTTGCATAAACCTTGTGGTTGAGGTTATTTACTTCATTTAATAGTTGCCACAGGAAGAATATATGAGACCTTAGTAACCCTATCAAGGATATAATGGTATTTTTTATATGTAGGTTTAGGTTTGTAGAAGTTAAGGAAGTCATGAAAAAGATGATTATAGGAAAAGCTGTTAGAAATGATGAGAAGTGGTTGACAAAATTGTTTAATGGGAACTTACATACTAATATGATATCTAACGAATGAAGGAAAAATATCTTAGCGCCTATCTAAAAGAATAAATGAGAGATCCAAAATTGTAACAACTGTTGAGGCATTAAGTTTATGATTTTCACACTATGAAATCTTAGGAGAGAGTGATTGAGGCTGCTAAGATTTGTCGTAAAAATATCAAAGAACCAATTTAGTTTTATGCTTGGTAGTCGACTATGGAGGCTACTTTTTTAGTAAAAATATTGATGAAAACATGTAGAGAAAAGAAGAAAAATCTTCACATGATTTTTATTAATTTAGATAAAGCATATGATAAGGTCCTGGGGAATTTTTTTTTTTATTGTGGATGTTGAAAAAGAAAGGAGTAACTATGAAATTAATTAAAGTGAACAAGGTAATATATGACAGAACAATCACTAGCATATGAATTGTTGGTAGTTATACAAATATTTTTAAAATTGTAGTTGGTTTGCACCAAGGATCCATTTCAAGCCCTTTCACTTTGGTTTATGGATGGGTTCCTAAAAAACATTCAAGATGACATTCTTTGATGTATGCTTTTTGCAGATAATATGGTATTAATAGATGAAACTAGGACTTTGGATGCACATTTTAGAGTCCAACTGTTTCAGAGTTGATAAGAGGAAAACATATTATATGTTTTGCAATTTCAATTAAATTAAAATTACAACGAGGGCACAATAAAAATTGAGGATCTATAAGTGCCATAGAGGGATTAAAGAGGATGTTATCCATAGATTCAAGTACAGTGGTTAAAATGGAGAAGTGCTTCATATGTTTTTGTGACCATAGAATACCATTAAGCTAAAACGAAAATTTTATGGGCCAACTATAAGGCCAACTATTTTTTATGGTGTAGATTGTTGGGGATTAAGAAACACTACAATAAGATGAGTGTGATTGAAATGAGGACGTTATGATAGATGTATGGTGATAGAAGAAAGGATAAGATAAGAAATAAATATTTCTAAAAGAAAGTTCTGATGACACCAATAGAAGATGATAGTATATTATTTAAGATGGTTTGTTTATGGCCAATGCAAACCTGGAGATGCATGACCAAGACAGATTGTTTGGATCCAAGTAAAAAGTATAAAAAGGACGAAAGGTATACCTATGAATAGATTTTTTAAATAACTTCACGGATGACTTGACCTTTTATAGAAATGAACGGAGGGAAATGATTCATGTAGCCAACCCCTAATAGTTTGTGACTAAAGCTTAGTTGAGTTGAAAAGGAGTCATGCTACAAGCAGTTACGTTTGGTGCGAATTGGGAGGTAATAACCGTCAAATTGTTGTTTCTTTATTTGATTGCCACATGATTTAAGTTGCCTTTACATCTTTCCCTGAAAATATTTTGGCAGAAAAAAACTTACCTCTTTCCCATCGACATGTTCTGTTGATTTGTCCGTTTTTTTTTTACCTGAATTAATTTTACTTTGGTTGCTGAAATTATTTCTTGTTATTTAAAGTATTTTCTCCATTTAAACACTGGAATTGACATCTCATATGATTTTTGAGTCAATATGTTGCCGTGCAACTGAACAATATTAAGTGTCTGCCTAGCTGAGCATTATAACCTGATTATGGACCTTCTGATCAAACAGTCTGCATCTAAAGTTCAAATGCAATTTTATTTATTTATATATTTATTTTTGTGTTCAGATATCTGAAATTAAGATGGCAGAAATCCCGGATGTTGACCTATCTTGTCTTGGACATACCCAGTATGGGAATTTCAGTGTTGAAGTAGTTGATCCTGTTTCTGATTACTTGGAGCTAATGGAGGTGAGGAAAATACGCATTACTTGATATTTTAGTGGTTGTCATGTGGCTGGAAGTCGATAACTATATGAGATTGTGTACAGAATGTATTTGATTTCTCGCTTATCAGAAGTCGTCTTTCACGGTCGGATTTCAGGTATGACATATTTAGCTGAGTGTTTCATAACTAGTTGTGGTTATTCAGTAACACTCTAATTTGTTTAATTAGTTTCTCATTTGCCTTCCCAGCTTCGTATGTCCAGTCTCAATATTTTTCCTTTATTTTTATTTTTTGCAATCTCCTCTAATATTTTTCAGTAATGTGATTTCTCTCTCTTTCTTAAGTCAAATTTAAATCTCCTCTGTGCCCTCTTAAGCTACCTTTGTCAAAAATTTTAACCCCTCGTATCTCATTTTATATTTTACTCTGTTTTAATCTCACTTTGTTTGTACTTTTGAAGAGTATAACTAAAAGAGAGTAATTCTAAGACTCTGAGTTCTTTGTATTTAATGTTTCTTTCAGGTTTATATTTGATGCCATGCATGCAGTTACAGGTGCTTATGCCAAACCCATATTTGTGGACAAGCTAGGAGCCAGTCCAGTATGTTTTGCATTTATAATTTCTTGGGATAATCATAATGTAACTATTTGATATTTGCTAAAGTATATATTGGCACTTTCATGTAGGATTCCATTTCAAATGGCGTACCTCTTGAAGATTTTGGGCATGGTCACCCGGATCCTAATCTCACGTAAGAAGTGATACTTCTTGTGTTGATGGAACATAATCTTCATTGCTTTTTTTTTTTGATACTAGAGGTTTCCCATCTTCAATTACAAAGTAATATTCACTTTGACTTGTTTTGCAAAACAGATATGCTAAGGATTTGGTCAATATTATGTATAGCAAGAATGGACCTGATTTTGGGGCTGCAAGTGATGGTATGTTATAGATTGAAAGACATGGAAGTTGCATTTAACAGTTTTAACATCTCTATTTTCACCAGATCTTGATGATATATGGATTGAAGCTTACATAAATGGAGGCATTTATCTATTTAATTAAATCTTTTCTATTTTCCTAATGGTTTGTTTGGACTGAGAATTTGGTGAGGGAAATGAAAAGAGAAAGGAAAAAGGAAAAGGTGGGGGAAAAGAGAGAGGAAAAATAAAATTTCAAATACATGTCTTTATTTGAATGGATTAAAAAATATTATAAAATAAATTAGTTTAATATAGTAAATATTTTTAATTTCTCAAATCCCATGCCTTTCCCATCCATTTTTTTAATACAAACTAAACAAGGGAAGAAGGTTTGAACTCTTATCCCTTTTCTTTTTGGGTTGCCAAACAGAGCTGTAATGTTATTTCTATTGTTATCCAGGTGATGGTGACAGAAACATGATTCTTGGTCAAGGGTTTTTCGTCACTCCTTCAGATTCTGTTGCAATAATTGCAGCCAATGCTCAAGAAGCCATTCCATACTTCCAAAGTGGCTGCAAAGTAGGAAATTTTCTACTTTCTTTCTTCCTTAGATTTCCTCCACCCTTGTAACCTGGAAAGAACTATCCATCCTTCCAATCTTATAGGGTCTAGCTCGATCAATGCCAACAAGTGGTGCTCTTGATCGTGTTGCTCAGAAGTTGAGTCTTCCTTTTTTTGAGGTTTGGCTCTTTCCCAACTCATGTTGTCTTGGATAAGTAGTTCACTTACAAAAGGAGGCTTTAAATTATAGATTTTGACAAAGTATGTCCTAAAAACTGGGCATTTTTTGGTTTCAGGTCCCTACTGGCTGGAAATTCTTTGGGAACCTTATGGATGCTGGAAAATTATCAATTTGTGGTGAAGAAAGTTTCGGAACAGGTTCTGAGCACATTCGTGAGAAGGATGGCATATGGTATATATTTATGTCTACTAAGAATTCTTTTTTCTAAAATGTTAGTAAACTACTTCAGGTCCAAAGGAGGGGCAGCATGTGAACCATCATCTGAAAGTATTTTCATGTCCTGAACAACCACCCTGATCTCATTCAAACGTCACTTCCAAATATGAGCTGAGATTAATAAGATGCTAGCTCAAAAAATAAATTTTTATAGCCATAAATCTTTTTCCACCCTTTCCTATGTTCAACAATTGGTTAGCACTGCCTTGTTCTGTTTTTCTTTGGTTTTGTAGTTTAGCTGGTTTGACTCTTGCCGCTTAACTATAAGGTTTGTTTTTGGTTGGATGGCAACTTATAAGAACTCTTTTAACCTACTGTTTATTTCATTCATTCTGAAATACACCTGGGTCCTCCCTTCATATAACCAAACCAAACCAAACCAAGCCTTTTCCCACTAGGTGGGGTCGGTTATATGGATTTGACAACGCCAATCAAATCTGTTTTGGGCTATGTCCTCCGTTAGATTTATAGAGACAAAGTCATGTCTAATTATTTATTTCCAACTTCTCTCAAGTCTCCCTCTCTTCCTTCTACTCCTGTTAATCTCTATGCTTTCACACCTTTTAACCGGTGCTTCTATTGGACGTCTTCTAACATGGCCGAACCATCTTAAACGATTTTTCCTCTTCCTCTCCCTCTCCCTTCATAAAAACATCAATTTTCATAACCCTTGTGGAATGACTGCAATATTTCCCACTGACAGGGCTGTGTTGGCTTGGCTTTCAATAATTGCGTATCGTAACGCAGATAAAAAGCCTGGGGAGAAATTGGTTTCTGTCTCTGATGTTGTAAAGGAGCACTGGGCCACATATGGACGCAACTTCTTTTCTAGATATGATTATGAAGTAAGCTTTAGTCTATAATGTATTTTGCGTTGTTTCAAGTAGTTTAAGCCTTCTTATTTACTTGAATGTCTAAATTGGAATTTCTGCATTGTCCATGTGGTGCGCTATTATTATTTTGGATCTATATTCAGGAATGTGAATCTGAAGGAGCCAGCAAAATGGTAGAATTTCTTAGAGATTTGGTCTTTAAGAGCAAGCCAGGTGATAAGTATGGTAAGTTCGAAGACAGTTCCATTAAATCTCTCTCTCTCTCTCTCTCTCACACACACATATGATAAGGAGGAAATCTCTTGTAGGAAATTATGTCCTTCAATTAGCGGATGACTTCACATATACTGATCCTGTAAGTTGAAACTCCTCTCAGTATTCTCATCCTATTTAGATTATTCCTTTCCTCACCTCAAGCTTCACCTCTCTAGATTGTTCTCACTTAGATCTTGTACATTCACACAGGTAGATGGAGGTGTGGCATCCAAGCAAGGTGTTCGGTTTGTTTTCAGTGATGGGTCTAGGATTATATTTCGTTTATCGGTATGCATAAATTGTTTAATTTTTTTTTAGTTTTCTTCCCTTAGGTTTCATCCATAGTGAACTCGTACTGTTATTTGCGCTGCCGTTTCTTCCTTTCATGTATATTGTTTAATTATCTTTGATTTTTAATAATATCTATCAACTAGTGGATTAATCAACTTTTGAATTTACAGGGAACTGGTTCAGCTGGTGCAACTGTTAGAATGTACATTGAACAATTTGAACCAGATGTCTCTAAACATGATTTGGATGCCCAGACTGCACTCAAACCATTAATAGGTTAGTTCATTTATCATTTTGATTTGTGACCGACACTCAAAATGTGTTCTTTAATCTCGCAAGTACACGAGTTATCGTCAAGTAATAAAACCTGGTAACTCCAGGTCAAATCCACAAGGAAAGAACTTATCAATTTAACTCGTAATTCACTTCTCTTAATTAATAGGTTTCACACAAACTAAAATTAAATAAAATAATTTTGGTTTTTAAGTTTAATAAATTCTAAGTAAAATTTAATAAATGAATAATTAAGTTAACATTTAAATAAATTCAGTTAACAATGGATTAATTTAAACAGGGATTAATAGCGCTTGAATAAAACATGAATGAAAGACTTGATCCAAATCAACAATTCTGAATAAAGAAAATAAATATTTATTCAGGTGCTTAATTATCTTAGTTTTATTAGGAAATTGGAAGATTTTGATCCAGGGAACAATTTCATAAACTTATGAATTCAATTTTATTTATAGATATTTTCATTGAGTAAAAGCACCAGTGTTTTCAATGGAATATTTCGTAAACCTATGAATTCAATTCAATTTTATTTATAGTTATTTTTATTGAATAAAAACATTGGTGCTTTCAATGAAATATGATCAGTCCTATTAGTTTTCGAAAGAATAAAACTGAAAAACATAGCTACTAGTTTTGCATCCAAAAGTAAAGAAATTAAAATCATGTGCACTCATAAATAAATATTTCTATCTTATTCTAAGTTGTCGATCTAAATCAAGAAAAATGACTACCTAGTCATACAAGAAGAATAAATAACAGTAAATTAAAAAGAAAGAAAAATTAGTTGGTAATCAAGAACTGCTTGAATGAAACTTGAATAAACCCTTAATGCACAAAAAATTATTGAACTAGAATGGAGAATAATTCTGGAGTTTAAAACCTAAACTAAAAATATAGAGAAATAAAACTCAAGCTAAAAGTAAAACTAAATTCTACTGCTCTGTGGATCCCTGTATAAAAAATGAACTCCTATTAACTGTAGCAATGGGAATATATAACGTATCAACAATTTGCATACTTCCAAAACTTTTCAAAGAAAAATAAAATTTATAATTGTTGCTGCTTTTGCCAGAATCGGTTCTCCCATTTTCCTAATTAGTGTTGATCATATCTTGCTGATAGTTGTTTCCTTTGCGATCAGTTTCTTTGGCTCTAAGAATTAGATGTAGGCTGAGCATTAGGACACTTTTGAAGCTTGAGGACAAGTGTTCTCACACTAAGTGTTTGGACACCTTTGTGATTGTTCTTCTGCTGGTTGTTCTTCTCATCATTTAACTTCACTTTAATTTTCAAGTGTAATCAGGGAATTAACATTAAAAAAGAGCCTCAAGTAAGAATTTCCATGTAATTAACACATTTAAATAATGTATAATTATGCAATAATGTGAGCTAATCAATAAGCCTTCTTGCATTATATGTTCACTGCTCTTTTATTTTCTTGGGGTCATATTCTTAGATCTAGCATTGTCCGTATCAAAGCTGAAGGACTTCACAGGAAGGGAGCAGCCCACGGTTATTACATAGAACTGAGCATCTGATTTTAATCTCATACAAGAGGCCTGAGTAGCCGCAGTACAAAAAGAAGGTTGGGCATTCCATCTTTTTACCTGCATGTTTATCATATTTTTGTTTTGTTTTTTCGGTAGCGATTGCACAAGATGTAGTCGCTTACGGGACTGTAAGCCGCATCCTGTAAAATATATGTAATGTTTACTTAAAAATAATTTTTTTATATATATATCTAATGTTTTTGATGCTCTCTCTCTTGTTAGTTTATATTTGAATGGTGATCTACCATCTACTCAACCTTTGGGCATAGTCAGATGTAAAATCCATGGCAAAGCCAATTGCCACTATTCACTAGAATCTCTACATTATGCCTGGAGTGCTAGCCCAGTTGTAAATTGTTATGATTCATATTCTGCACATACATATAGATCATATATAGACACCTATGAAATGATATTTTGTGGTTGTACAGTTGGTAGATCTCTCTAATTTTTTATTCATTTGGTTCAACAGTCATTGGGTTAATTGACATTGTTCAATGACTATAAGTTAGCTGCTTATAAATTTGCCTTTTCACTGTTGTCTAGAGATTTACCTTGGAAGCTAACTGATGCTCTGGCTCATTATTCTCTGAACTGTATGTTCACATCATTGACATCCATCTTCCAAATAAAACAAGCTGTCTATGTCTCACCCTAAAATGCCCTCCACTACCTGTGTATCTCTTAGTTTTTCAGTGTCTGTTTATGGTTGCTAGCCCTCTTCTTAGGCGTGCTTTGGACTCATTCTCTTGCATCTCTCTATATTCTTTCTTAAACTTACCCTTATGCAATAGTTTGTGGAGTTTTAAATTTTGTTGCAAGATATAATCCACTCAGGATTAAGAAAGGGTAACCTAGTGTACATGGCTCCCACATTGCGGGGTTTGGAGGATCAAATGCGCGCAATCTTACCTCTGCCATACAATCCACTCTGGATTATGAGCACAAAACCTGGCAGTTAGGCACTGCATTGAGGTTATTGCCATTGGTAAGTACACCCGAAAGTGCAATTCATCACTCTTGATGTTGCCACCATTGATGATATTGCAGGTAGGACATTTCACCTGTACATGCTGGATACTGACGAAAAAATTCTCCTGGTTAAGGGGCTCACATGTTCGCTTCTGGCTTAATCATATTCTCCACGATCATAATCATCCAGCGGTAGTTCCCAACCAGCATATGTGGGAATCCTAGTGTACAATTAGGACAAGAAAGATCACCATCTTAACAAAGAACAGTTTTCCCAATAGTAGCTTTTACGGTTCGTTCTCACATGCAGGCTAACAATTAGGTTCTTCGTCCCAACACCCTTAAGTGGCATCTCGGTGCATATGCACTCATTCATGTTGGCGGACTGCAGATTCTTAAAGCTTCCAACTAGTTACATCTCTCACTCACCTTTGAAAAATTTAGAAAGTTTTACTTTTCTCTGACATGTCATTTTCTGTTTTTATCAGACAAACATGTGCTTTTTATTTGTTGATGAAGATTTATGTTAGGTGTTGGTTTCTTTTTGGTGAAGGAAAATTCAGAGAGTTTAGGTGATATTCTATTTTAAACTTCTACGATTTCTCCAAATTTATAGCAACTTATTATGTAAGGCGTTTATGGCTTGCTTACCCAAAAAAAAAAAAAGCACGTGGTGGAGAATTCCTGAATATGGCTATTCTTACCAAAAAAAAAATGGTTATTCATGAATATGGCTTGCTTACAAATAAGAAAGGACGTGGTGGAAAATTCCTCAGGTTAGTGGCAACTTCAGCATGCTTGAAACTGACTAGCGTGGTAAAATGGATCTTATGCACCATATGACTGGTAGATCTGACGGTTACGGATGTTTTCTTGGTAATGTGCCTACACATGGGTAGGTTGTGAGAATTTTGGTTTGGATGGCTCTTGTTAGATTAGGTTGCTTTTAAGTGTTATCTTCATCTGTTCGTAGAATCAAGCTACAGGGTATGGCTCCTGCATAATCCACCTCAAAGGGCTCCACAAACTAAACTAATTCCTATCAATCAAATTAAAAAAAAAAAAAAAAAAGTTACCCTGCTGAGACATGGGGAAACAGACAAATAGTACTCAGATAAATGGAGAGACTTTAATCCGTTCTCTCTCTTCAAAGTTCTGATACCAGCCCAGAAAGTTTTTCTACTTTAAATGAGGGAGCCAAAATGCATATGAAGTTCCCACAAATTTGTTTCTTAGGTTCTTTTGCCCTTCTATTGGGAGTGAGCAATGAGCATCTGGGTTAATGCACTAGTAAACGTTTCTACATCAATGTAGGTAGACCAATGCACAGTTTTTTTTTGGGCTGCAAGTAGATGGCAGTGTTGTGTAAGCAAGCTAGTATGTGTCAATTATTGTTTTTATTTAGTGGACACAGGTCTGGAAAGATGCAAGCATTGAAAGAAGGTACAAGAAGAGAAATGACAACCAATATAGAATGTCCGCTGTTTCGGTGCTTAAGCTTGAAATAAGTTAAAATCTTAAACAGATTTTGATGAAGAGTTCTCAACATCCCTGAAAAGACCATGTTTAAGCCAACCAAAATCGAATGGCTTCAATGGCATTTTGCCAGCAACGAGAACATGTATGGACTGTTTGGCCGCTTAAGATAAGGAGGATCATTTTAGGATTTAGATGTTGTTGCATTGGTAGTGATTGATCAGATAAACTAACTTTTGGAAACCGTAGCCATCTTAGTTCAAAAGAAAGCTCTTTTACCCTCCAAAAAAGTCCAAAACCAGGATCAATTCGAGATTGTCTTTGCTCCCCATCTTTAATAAGATCTAAATCTTGAGCCAGACCCACCAATAAATTATGGTACATACAGGAGAAAGTAAGCAATCTTTTAGTAAATAGAGAGAGGATGGAACTGTGTTTGTCCTAAATGTGATACACTGCTTATACTGGAAAACACTTTTATTAGTTGCATAGTTTGTTGATCCGACCTTGTTGGGTCTATCAGTTTCATGGGATTTGTTCTTGGAGAGAAGAAGTCCATTTGCCTCACCTTTTGTCTGCATGACATTGTGACCACTCCACCATCATGTTGGTTGCTTTTGGTGATGGACCCTTGTGCATCCTCCTCTTCTTCCCCACCTATTCTTGTCTTCTTTAATGACAAATTTGGATGTTTTTGAAATGATTCAGATCTATTCTGAAAGTAGTGGACAATGGACACGAGTTAAAGAATATAGCTTCTAGTTAGATTTGGAGCAGTAATTGGAATGATATTGTGAATTAATTTATACATTTTTTTTGGGCTTCTAAAAGTTTTATTGGAGCATGTTTAGTTATTGATCTGGAAGGTAGAAATGTGAACATATACATACAAAACACATGGGGGGGGGGTGGGCGTGGGGGAGGGTGGGGTTGAGATATTGTGAAATGGAGTTTAATGGACCATTCGTGTTGTAATATTTATTATGAAACTGCTTAACTTTGTCCTTATATTTACTCTCTGTTGGTAAAGTCTACCCAAGAAGGGAAATGCCAGAGAAATAGTAGGTTGTAACATCTAGGGCTCATTATTCAATAATTATACTTTAACATGAACTGATATTTAAGGCTTATATTCACACTTGCTGAAAGCCTAGGACACGCTACAATTAATATTGAATAAAGGTCCAGTAGGTAAAATACTAACATCTCATGAGCAAAATAGTGAACGTTGCAAATGAAAAAAAGGGGGGGGGGGTGGCAGGAAATCAATGTTTTGATAAGCTTAAACATCTCAAAAATGTTTCATTTACGTTATATCTCAAATCCAAGATGAGACTGGCCACGAATCATAGTATCTTAGTCTATAGCACACCCAAGTCTTTACAAATCCAAACTATTAACATTTATAGTAACAATAAAATAAAATCTTAAATAATTGTATCAAATATAATTCTCCAAATAAAATTAATCAACTAGTTCATAATGATAATAGGTCCCAAAATTTAAATAACTCAATAATATCTAAATTCTTAAACCCAAATAAATCATTAAATATTCCTATAGGAAGATGTAGACTTATGACACGGTTCTAAATTAAGCCAAATTTCTTTATTATGATTCTTTCATCTTACCTGAAAAATGTTAAAAATGAAGGATGAGTTAAAAGTCCAGTAAATGATTTGCTACGTCAAAAATAATAATATTAATAACAACTTTGAAAATAATAAATTTTCAATAAGCAATTTAACCAAGAAAAATCCATGTAAATAATTGTCCATGCATAATTTACAATAATTTAAAAACCTGTACGTTAGAGCGCAATAACATTCATAAAACAATCCATCAATCACAACAGTAATGACAAATATTAATACGTGGATTTTCACATATGAATTAAGTATCAAGTGTGCTAATAAAATTTCTCATGAGCAATGCTCGTTGGATCCAATATCTTACTTAGAGTCACTTAGTCTGGTTCTTGGATTTTTTCCTAAGTCGATCCGATTGAGGTCATTACGGTTTTTACGGGCTTGTTTCCTAGTTGTCAGAGTCACACCACTAAAGGAGTCCGTCCCTTGAACTTTTATTTTAATTCTAATAGTTACAAAATAATTATTCATCACAATCTCATAATTTTCATAACTGAACACCAGTGTTCAAATAATTTTCTTTATACTCAATAACATAAACATAGAATTTCTTTTCAAAATAATTCATTTTTCACAAATATTAATTCACAAAATTCAACCTTGAAAACATTGATACATGGATCAATTTATAAATTTTAATACTAGCAAGCAAACCACTCACCTGAAGTCAAAAAATGTATACATAAAATAATCAAAATAGTCCGTCACAATCTTAAAATACACAAATATAAATATCTATTATTTTAAAAGTCTATCATAAAATTAAAATAAAAAATTATTGACTTTGAACTTCCGATATCAAAATAATTAATAAATTTCTTATTGAATAATTTTAATAAACACCCACCAAACCTTCTACAACGATCCTCTTCCTTTTTTTTTTTTTTTAACTTAACACTTCATCATATATATATGCGCACACACACTTATACAATAAACTTCATAGGCAAGCTTTCCATTCCAACTTCATGTCACTCTGAATCAATTAATTTTTTTTTCTCCATGCCAACAATTTCCATCAATATAATCCTCCTATTATATATATATATATATATATATATATATATATGCGTGCGTGTATGTTGTTAGTGATGTGCTGCAGTAGCTATCTCTTTTCTTTTTTTTTTTTTTTTGAAAACCCAGACCTAATATATATACGCACATATATGTTTATATACAAATCTTGAATCTTTTTCATAACTTTTGGGATTATTCTTCACTCTTCACCAACATGTGCAGTCTTTACCTTTCTCTTTTTCTCTATCTCTTTTAATGTAGAATAAAATAAAACTCTAGCTTTCTTCTTTCTCCCTTTCTTTCTCTTTATTTCTCAAATAGAATATAATGAAACCCTAACTAACAATCCTATTATATATGTAACTTCTTAATTAGGTATCATCACGTTTACCTAAATTATGGTGAACCTCTAATTATAACCCAATAATAAAAATTCTTTAAAATATCCAATGGTTCACATTTATCCAAAGATAAATAAATTTATAATTTAAATATTCTATAAATAAACTCAACTAATTATGTAATAAAAATATTATCCATAATTAATTAAAAATCTGGGTTATAATATTCTCTCTCGTTGAAAGAGTTTCGCCCACGAAACTTACCTTAAGTATTGTGAATAAATCTGGATGCTTCTTTATCATTTTCTCCTCCCACTCCCACGTAGCCTCTTCGAGTGTGGTTGTATCACAAAACTTTAACGAACCAATTTACTTTATTACAAAACACTTTCTCTCTAATATCTATAATCTTTACAGATAATTCCTCATTTGATATGTCATCTCTAATTTGTAGTACTCATATTCAATCACATGGTTTGGACTAGCACATATTTTCTAAACATCGATACATAAAAAAATTATGTACTCTGATCAATTTTGTCACATTTCCAATCCTTCCTAAAATCTCAAACGATCCAATGAAACATAGACTTACTTTCTTTTCTTCCCAAACCTAAAATTACCTCTTTCCAAAGGTAATGCATATCCCAGGAACTATCTTTTCACCAGCATGAAACTTTAAATCTCTTCTTCTACTATCAGCATAATTTTTCTAATGATTTTGCACAACTAAATTTTTTTTGGCAAATAACAATAGTAGATTGTGTTGTATCTTTCACCAAATCTGGATCCAAAGTTTGTCTATTCCCAATTTCAAACCAGTACATCAGAGATCTTCACTTTCTACCATATAAAGTCTTTTATGGTGTTACTCCCAATCTTGAATCATAACTATTATTACGCACAAACTTAACAAGGCCAACTACTCATCCCAATTACGTTTCCACTTTAATACCCGTGATCTTAACATATCCTTTAGTGTCTAAATGGTTCCCTCAACCAAATATTAGAATTTTCAGAAAATCTCTATTTCATCTTACGTTCGCATTTTAACAATCTTTCTCAAAACATAATTTATTACACCTTATAAATTCATCACTAAAAATATAATTCATGATCTTCAACTTTTCAGAGGCCTAACCAACTTTTACTATGCACTCTGACTATAAAGATTCATTATATTTCCTAATATGATCACCAAAAATCAATTACACCTTCCAAATTCATATCTATACACTTGTAATTCCTAAAAGTTTAAGATTCTCAAAAATATAACCATCAAAAGTATATTTTAAGACAGAATTCATACTATGTAAATGCATTATACAATTTCTTTACATATCTCACTAAATTTTATAACCTAAACCTGAAGCAAAATCTTACATATTTATGACACTAAACCTTCTTGTGATTAATAAATACAAGTATACTTCCAAATTATAAACTAAACTAGTTTCCAAACAAATCATATCTATCTCCTAAAATTCTCTTGCTAATAAGGACTCACTAAATGTATATATATTTTACCTGTGAAAATCCTTGTACCTCCAATGTTTGCTTTTACTCATAAATATACTAAAACTAAAACATCAAAATTCTTATACACAAATATAGATTCTTATAATCCAAAATCCACAATACAATCCTAATATTAAAATCAAACTTCCATGATCAAAAAAATCCTTCCAAATTCAAATAGATAAGAAACCACTCTGTTAGAAATTTACTATATTTATTTTTCTAGAACCTCAAAATCGATATTAAATAAGTTAGCCTAAAATCACCTCAAAATTCAATACAATATTTTCTTTTATGCCCGTTATATCAACTTTTGCCAATTTCTGCAAAATTATATAAACTTCAAATTCCAATTACGGTAAGAAATTCTCAAGAACTATACTAAACTTCATTAAACTACTAAGAACAATAATTCTAAATGTCATTATACCTCAACCATCCAAAATATATATTTCTCAAGAACCCATTAAAATCTTGCCAACCAATAAAATCAGATCAAAAAATTTGCAATACCATTAAGTTGTCTTCCAAACTCCATTATAAAACATCTTGTACTTGAGAATAACAAAAATGCACAATATCCGGCATTTAATTACCCTTACTCATCCAAAAATTATTCCTAATAACAAAATTTAACTGCTAAAATATACAAATCTCTAACAACTTACTCAATTTAATGCAGTATACCCGAAAATTTATACAATTAAACCTCAGGATAACAATACTCCAATATGCAATTATATATATATATGTGTGTGTGTGTGTGTGTGTGCAATCTCTTACCATGAGTTCACAAAATCAGGATCAAGATATAATTATCTACAAACTTAACTGACATTCTTATTCGTATAAACTCTAGGGACCGACCTCCACGAATGAAAACTAATTATATAACATATTATCAACCTAATGTTCTGATATCACTTTTGTCACACCTCAAATTCAGGATGAGACCGGCCGTGAACTACAGTACCCTGACCATGGTACACGCAAGTCTTCACAAACCCAAAATACTAACATTTATAAAAATAACAAAATAAAATTCTAAGTAATTGTATCAAATAAAATTAATCAACTCATTCACAACGATAATAGGTCTCAAAATTTAAATAACTCATACCTAAATTCTCAAACCCAAATAAGTCATTAAATATTCCTATAGGAGATCGCATAATCTTAATGTTACGATTCCAAACTAATCCAAAATTTTTGACTATAATCATTTCATTTCACCTTAAAAAATGCTAAAAATGAGGGGTGAGCTAAAAGCCAAATGAATGGATTGTCAAGCTAAATAATAATAATAATAATAATAATAATAATAATAATTTTGAAAATAATAAGTTTTCAATAAGCAAATTAACCAAGAAAATTCCAAGTAAATAATTCACCTTGCATAATTTATAATAATTTAAAAACCTACATGTCAAAGTGTAATAACATCTATAAAACAATCCATTAATCACAACAACGATGACAAATATTAATATGTGGATTTTTATATAGGAGTTAAATATCAAGTGTGTCAATAAAATTTCTCATAGGTAATGCTTGTTAGATCCAACATCGCACTTGAAGTCATTTAGTCTGACTCCTAGGCTTTTCTCTAAGCCAATCCAATCCGACTGAGATCATCACGGTTGTCACGGGTTTGTTTCAACAATCATTGATAACTAGGATCACTACGGTTTTCAGGAGTCTGTTCCTTAGTTGTCAAAATCACACCATTGAAGGAGTCTGTCTCCTAAACTTTTATTTTAATTCGAATAATCACAAAATAATTATTTATCACAATCCCATAAATTTCAAAACTAAACACAAGTGTTTAAACAATTGCCCTTATGCTCAATAGCATGAAATATAGAATTTCTTTTCAGAATAATTAGATTTTTGTAAATATTAATTCACAAACTCCAACCTTGAAAATATTTATGCATGAATCAATTTATAAATTTTAATACTAGCAAAACTAACCACTAACCTGAAATCCAAAAATGTACACGTTAAATAACCAAAATAATCCGTCATAATTTTGAATACATAAATGTAAATATATATTAGTTTAAGTCTACCATAAAATAAAAATAAAAATTATTGACTTTGAACTCCCTATATCAAAATAATTAATAAATCTCTTATTGAATAATTTTAATAAACACCAACCAAACCTTTTACTGCAACCGCCCCCTTTTTTTTTTAACTCACACTTCATCATAAGTATATGCACACACACATATACGATTAACTTTATAGGCAAGTCATCATTTCTAACTTCACGTCATTCTAAATCAATCAGTTACTTTTTTTTTCCCGTCATTGCCACCAATTTCCGTTAATATAATCCTCTAATTATATATATATATATATATATATACATGTGCGTGCGTGTACGTCCTTAGCGATGTATTACAGTAGCCGTCTTTTTTTTTTCTTTGAAAACCCAGACCTAACATATACATGCACATATATGTATATACACTAATCTTGAATCTTTTTCAAAACCTTTTGGAATTCTTTTCACTCTTCGCCAACACATGTAGTCTTTATCTTTTTCTCATTCTCTATCTCTTTTTTAATGTAAAATAAAATAAAATCCCAGTCTTTATCTTTCTCTTATTTTCTCTCTCTTTATTTCTCAAATAGAATATAATGAAACTCTAACTGATAATCCCATTTATATATTTAATTTCTTAATTATATGTCATCACGTCTACCTAAATTACTGTAAATCTTCAATCGTAACCCAATAATAAAAATCCTTTAAAATATTCAATAGTCCACACGTATCCAAAGATAAATCAATTTATAATTTAAATATTATTTAAATAAACTCAACTAATTACATAATAAAATATAATCCATAATTAATTAAAAATCTGGCTTATAACAATCTAGGCATCTAAAGAGGGCCAGGTCGAGCTTAACCTGACCCTGACTTGGCTCGATTTTGATCCAATCATAGCATTTATATAGCCTTGTCCTACTCCTATACTCCTAAGTCTGGGCTCAGGGCACCTTGACCCAACCCTTAATATATATATATTTTTTATTAATTAAATTTTTTGTTTATTTACACTACACCTATGTTACATGGACTAGGGTATGGATGTTCGATACTAGTAGGTGCCTAAGAGTTAGATTCATTAATTTTCTTATTTAAGAATACCTGGACACAAGAAAATATTCATATATTTAATAGAACACGGTGGTATTTGCAACGGGTCATTAGAGTATTCCATGCATTAAATATAAGTTTTATGTATAATTATGTGATAAATTATAATTGCTAAATATCTTTGTATGGATATTCAATTATATATAAGACATGTCATTTCTTTATTCAAGTGTCCTTATCCAGGTGTAAGTATCGGACACAAGTACATCATATATTTAGAAGAGTTCATCTAATATGATACTACACCCAAATGGATGGTAACCTAGGGTTGGGATTTTTTATTCTCAATTGCATAAATTGAAATTTGGAATTACAAAATACAGTGGAATTGAAATTTATTAAGTAAATATATTTGTCTATAATCTATTTTTATTTTTTAAGATTGATTGGACAATTAGTTATTTTAATTTTAATTTATAATTCATTTATTTTACAAAAATTTTAAAAATAAATAAGTCAAAAGGTCGGGGTTTTCTGACCATTGACCTGACCCACATTGTCGAGGGCAAGGTCACGTAGGTTTGGGTCAGCCCATTTTACATTAGTTACGTCCCACTAGGCTTCTGTTGCGATTGTTCCTTTTTTCTCCAAATGCTAGTTGAATTTTCTCGAAAACAACAAGTCAGAACGTGTTATTATCAAATTTAGAATTAGATGTTTTCACATTAGCTGGAGAGAGAGAACAAAAAATCTGGGAAAAAATATCTAGTAGCCATCAATCATGAGCTGATTTTGATGGTTCTCAGGTCTTACTGTCAGAAACTCTTGGCTGTACTGGTGGTGGTGGGTGGCAATCAAACTATTAATACAAGTCAGTTACAGTTCTAAATGTTCAGTGTTCTCCACAAAGCCTTGTCGGGCTTATGCTAGAATGTGTGTGTTTAATGGGCAATTGTTTGATCTGTATGATTTCTATCCCGAAAATAACTGACGACTTCACTTCTGTGTTATATTTCATTTTTACAATGATACTATCATCAGATCTTTTTAGAAATTCTATTTAAAGTTATCGGCCTTGACTCGTGACAGTACTAGTTCTGTGATTTTTAACCAAGTTGTATGAGGAAGCTGTACCAGCTTTAGTTTCGTGCTTGTTAGTTTGTGAAGGCCCACTTTAACATGTTTCTTCACTAGGCACCAAATTCATCTACCCACTTTCCCTTGTCAACGGATTTGTTAAATATGATTTTTTTAGATTCAAAGATGTTGGGAGTAACTGTTATAGGCGTCTAAACTGTTTTTCTTTCCACAGCTAGGAAAAAAGTCAAATGAAATGGCTTAACTCTTGCCTAGTTGCCAAAGTTCTTCTATGATTTTTTTTTTTTTTAAATCACAGATTTTGGGCAATTGGAAGAACTTTTAATCGTAAATGAGAAATATTTTCCATTGTTCTCCCACTGTCCAGTGTCTTAAGTTTTCTTTTCTTTTCTTTTTTATGTCCTCTTTTAGACCCTGATGCCTTTTGACTTGCTATAATTTCCATTGCCCTTTGTTTTCTTTCTTTCTTTCTTTATTTTATTTTATTTTATTTTATTTTTGTGTAGAAAAGAAAAACATATCCTTTTTTGTACCCTGATTGCTTTTAACTTATTATAATTCCCCCCCGTCCTCCTTTTCTTTTGTATCTATGGAGGAGCTTGTTCATAGAATCTAAACGGTGTACACATGATGCATCCTCCATAGCCGACTCTATATCGTGGCCCTGTAGCTTATAGAAGAACTTCTTGTGGTTCTGTGAAGGTCGTCATTTTCAGTGGAACAAGTAGTGTTGTTTGGGGCCATCCCCACTGTTTGTGTGACATTTCATTCTGTCGAACACCACATCGTCTTTTGATCTCACTTTTTCTCAAAACAACCCCTCTTTTCTTTCTTCTAAAGGCCAAAACCAGCACCAATGGTGTTTCTAGGTGGTGCCCATTTTCTTACAAATTCCAACAAGGACACTAGACCCACCACCTAATGATGGTATATACATGGGTAAAAATTAAGCAATCCAAATGGTTGATTATGATAGAATATTTAACAGTTATGGCTGCAACATGCCATTAATTTCTTAATTGTATCCAGGAAATCTATCCTGGTATGGTTTATCACTCCCAGGGGTTCTAGTTTTGGGAAAGCTGTAATGCAACTTTTTTTTCTCTGCATGATAGTTTGTGATTGCCCCACCACCACCATGTTAGTTGCCTATATTGCTTGGCACTGTTGATCCGACTGCTCCCTCCTACCTATCCCATTCCTCATATCATTCCTGTGCACACATGCACAATCATACACGTATATATATATATATTGTGTACATACACACAAAATCATGCATAGATAACTGGTTAACCTTCTACATTGCCAAGGAAGCTGACTTGGGACAAATCGAACTGTTAAGAGCAACTGTGCAAGGGATGGTATTTTTGTCTGACCTGTCAGCAATTGAATTTATTTACGTGTGTGCGCGCACGCGCGTCTCTTATTGCATGACAGTGGGGTTTGCATTTCCTAAGTCAACTATCATTTATGGGGCCAATGGCCTGGCTCTGTAGTCTATACTATTAAGCAGCTAGTGCAAGAGATTTGGCGTTTTCTTTTCAGATATTGAACTCATAATACATCTCCCAAAAGATAGTGATTCTGTATTCCCCACGGGATATTGTCTCAGATATATTGGACCGAAAACAAGTGGTTGCTGTGAATGTAGGATGAGTTTTAAGCTAGTTGATATAAAAGATATGACAACATTAAGTGAAGTTGATTTATTACTGTGTACCTTCGTGCATTCTTAGTTAGGTTCCACCATTGTAACGTACGTGCACATATCTTCTGTCCTTTGGGACTTTGCAAATTGTTTTATCGACCTTGATTTTTATAGGTAAGTAGAACAGTTATCCACCTGTGTGCGAGCGTGCGTGTTGTCTGCTTGTTTATGTGAATAAAAATTGGGGGACCCAAAATGGAATGGTAAAGTTAGGCTGACGAATTAGTTTCTTTTGACCGTAAAGAAGGGAGGAGAGCGTGGAAACTGTACATGCTACAGCTTTTCTTGCTATGTACATGACCTTTGAACGACCCTTGTTATGTCTGTTAGCGACCGTGCGCAATCGACTTTTTTATAAAATTACTTTCACACAACTGCCGAGGATTTTTACAAAAATTAATACATAATACAACATCGTACATGGAAATGAGATGCATTATGGAACTGTTGCGCTAAGATGGTACGATTATCGAAATGGGTCGCACGGTCAAAATCTCGACACCCACCCCCAAAGCCCAATTTATTCTTCTGTGAAGTTTAGTTTAAAAATCCTCCACACGCCCTCCCCTCTTTTTTTTTTTTTTTTTTTTGTTGCCATTCTTGGGTATACTTTTCCCTGTGGGTCAGACATTGCAATGTATTGTTTTACTCATTATACGCTATTTCTCCTGTAGTACTATCACGTCACGTTGAAAATTGATAAAGAATTACGGATAGAGAAATGCCATACAGAAACGTCAGTTCGGTAAATATATACATATATTAGTTATATAGGTTAATGTAACATTAGAAAATTAAACGTAATAATTCAATACATAGTTCAACAAGGGTGGAGGTAGAATTATTTTTTTTTATCCCGGACTATCCCGCCATGTATAATTATTAATCTAAATATGTAAATTAGTTAACTTAACTAAAAAATATTCAATTTAAAAACGTAAGACAACGTACGAAAAATAGTAAAGTTCAAACATATCGAGTGTACATAATATTGTGACACATGCAATTATAAAGTACAATATAAATAAATTAGATGATCAAATAAAACTAAAATATAGCATTATTATACCCATTAACTTGTACACATAATTCAATGAATTGTCCCTCTCACTCATCTCTTACCAACATAAATGTGGGTCCACTGGTCAGATTTATCAATTGTACTTGTATTTCTCTCGAATTACATGAGATTAAATAAACTAATATTTAAGTCCTTCCAAAAACAACCCACCAAACAATTCTAAATGTATAGAAAAAAACAAATTAGTAAAGGCATCATAATGATTTCCACAAGAAAAAATAAGACAACCAAATAAACTTCCCCCCTCTCGAAAAAAAAAAAAAAAAAACACGTAAACATCTCTTAAAGAGAATTTTTGCATCAAATAAACTTTAAAAAAAAAAAGAAAAGAAAAAGAAAAGAAAGAAAAAAGAAAAAAACAACCAAATTAACTTCAAAAAAAAAAATCAAAACGTAACGTCTTTTAAATTTCTACAAGACTTTTATATATATAAAATATTATATAATATATATTTGATTACCTTTGATTTCAAAACTGTGCCAGCGTTTTGCTCTCCTTAAAAAACCATACAGAAATAAAGAGAACTCTCAAAATTTTGGCTCATGGGAAAGTGATAGAGATGGAAAGGGAAAGGGAGAGAGATGGAAAAGTCCAAAAGTAAAAGTTTTATCCAAGGGTTAAATGTTTTATTCAAGTATTAGTTTTTGACTGTTTTATTCAAATATTGGTCTTTTGACTCCTTATCCTGATTTTCTTTTTTTACTTTTAGATTATTAATTTATTTTTTATTTGTAAAATATAATTAGATTATAGGCTAACTATTACCTAGATTATAAATAATTAACCTAAAATTTAAAATATATATTGAGCTATGACTTGAATATTACTTGGGTTATAAAAAAATTAAATTAAAATATTACTACTAAAAAATTTTTTTATCAAAATTTACTCGAGTTATACCCCACCGCAGACTACTCATGCCTCCACCTTTATAGTTCAACGTAGTTTAAATGTGCAAAATATGACAAAATATAGGATATGATGCTTGATAGGATATATGGCATGTTTGTTTGGAGTTATATAAGTTAATATTTTATAACATATTTATTTCATAGGATATAATGCTGGATAGGACATGTGGGTGTGTTTGGAATTATGTAAATTAATATGAATTTATAAAAATTGTAGTCTTGTAATTTGTGTTATGAATAGAAAATTTAAATTTTATAGAAATTTATATATATATATATATATATTATATTTTGTAGAGAATCAAATAGCCCCATTATTCAATTTTTAATTTTTATCCAATATTTAGTTTTATATATATATATATATATATATTGGTTAGTATAACATTACTTAGTGAATGTAGATAATATTATAATGACATTAAAGATGAATATTAAAATTAGGATTTTATCTTTTATCTATTTTCATATACGTCCTTAGAGTTTCAAATAGAATAATAATGAAAAATTTAGAGGATGGTCACTATTTATAGACTTATAAATATTTAGGCGTATTAAAAAAACACTTGTTTGTAGGGAAGTTATAACAAAAAAAGAAGAAAGGACATTGCCCAGTTTTTAATACATTTCAAAGCTCTCTAAATAGTAATTTGACAGGTCAATACGAATACTCTCTACATATGATCCCGGCATACACGGAGGATAACCCGCAAACAACCTTTTACAAGCTTGTATATTAGTTTTCGGATCTATTGCGTACCCAAATCAAGGCACTGATTACACCGCCTTCCTTCGAAGTCACATATTTGGAAGTCACCATGTATACTCATAAAATGACAGAAGCCAAGGCCCTCGTACGGCCAGGGCCTATAGTATAGATGCGTACTAATTGGTATGCTACTTGTTTTGGGTTGTTAGATCGCCTTGCTGTTTCCACGACATGGCAGCCCCTTGGCTTCTGTCATTTTCTCTCGAATATCTTAACGTACATACTTAGCTGAAACCCCACTCTGTCTCTTCCTCGTATTGCTGCTAAGCTGGATTTCCAATCATTTTGGTGCCTATATCAACTACTGTTCCCAACAAAACCTCAATCGTCACCATAGTCACAGCCGTTGTCTCATTTTGAGCATGTCTAATTGTTTCTTCTTTTTTTCACTCCTCTATCTTTTGCTGAATTGTTTGGAGTTAAAATAACTCTTCCATTAATACTGTGGGTATTTTTCATTTGGAGTACCTGTATAGATTGAGGAAAAAAAAAAAAGAAAAAGAAAAAGGAGAATGGGTATAAATAAACTTAAAATGGTAAATGTCACCGAGGATCGCATAAAATTTTATTTTAAATTAATTAATTCAAAATTTTGAGAATATATGTATGTATGTATGTATGTATGTATGTATGGAAATGCTTTCACAATATGACATGGTGATGGATATGGAGAATATATTGGACTCTAGATTTTGTGGGTGAATAGGGGGTGTGGTATAGCATTGCTGTCTCTCTAAGAAACGCCAAATGCCATTGGGAGTGTTCTGGCAACACTATTAAAATAGAAATAAATAAATAAAGGTCCAGCTGAGAAATGGACCGTCACCTAATTTGTGCATCTACAACCCCTATTTTGTAATTCTAATTATTGAGAGGCCCTTCCTAGTAAATTACCTATTTTGTTTGTATGTGCCGAAAGTGTGTTAAAGGGTAAGACGATTTTGCATGACTCGTTTCGGTTAGCTTTTATCTCAATTAATTCAATTATAATTGATTCAAAATTTTGGACTTAAAATTGAACCAGTCATAATGAAGTATTCAACTAAATAATTTTGATGGGACAGATTTTATTATTTAATGGCTTTATTTCTGTAAAAATACCCATAAAAAATTAGTTCAGACCACGTTAAAATTATGCTAGTTCGAAAACCAAATTGAAATAGTTAATTTGATGACTTTTAGACCCAAAATAAAACTAAACTTCTAATAAAATCGTACGAACCGAATAAAAAAAAAATTAATTGGTACAAGTTTTATGCTTTTGTGCACCATAAATCAAGAGGTGGGCGAGAACTATAAGATTCCAACTTACGTTCACCGATTTCCCCAAGGAACGGCATTGGCTTTTCTCCCAGTCTCATTTCTCTCTCTCTTTCCTCAATATTCTTTCCTCTACCATCAACTTGCTCACTCTATTACATTCCCACCTCCCCTGTTCTTCTAGTTTCACTCTTCAACCTCGCGGGCCTCATAGAAACTGAATGCAATTGCAATCAATTCAACCACAAACACACCGCCAATGTCTCAGCCATCCAAAGAGGACTTCAAAGATGACCAAAAGCCTCTAGTTTTCGACGTCTCTATGCTCCTTCACGAACCCAACATACCCGCACAGTTCATATGGCCTGAAGACGAAAAACCCACCGACAACCCGCCGGAACTTCCCGTTCCGCTCGTCGACATAGGCGGATTTCTGTCCGGCGACTATGTTGCCACCATGGACGCATCGAGGCTCATCGGGGAGGCGTGCCGAAAACACGGGTTCTTTCTTGCAGTGAACCATGGTGTCGATCCGGCGCTCATATCAAACGCTCATCGCTATATGGATTCCTACTTTGAGCTGCCACTCTGTGAGAAGCAGAGAGCTCAGAGGAAGATTGGTGAGCATTGTGGGTACGCTAGTAGTTTCACCGGAAGGTTTTCCTCCAAGCTGCCTTGGAAAGAAACCCTGTCTTTTCGATACTCTGCTGAGGAAAGCTCGTCCAACATTGTTAAAGACTATTTCAGGAGCACGATGGGTGAAGATTTCACCCAATTCGGGTATGAAAACGTTTGACATTTGATTCCATCTTAGATAACACTAATGCTCTTTGGTGAACTAAAAGAATTAAATTTTCTTGTTTTATAGGAAAGTTTACCAAGACTACTGCAATGCCATGAGTGCTCTTTCTATGGGGATTATGGAGCTTTTGGGGATAAGCCTTGGATTGAAACGGTCCCAGTTCAAGGAATTTTTCGAGGAAAATGATTCAATAATGAGGCTCAATTACTACCCACCTTGCCAAAAACCGGACCAGACCTTAGGAACAGGGCCTCATTGTGATCCGACATCCTTAACCATCCTTCATCAAGACACAATCGGCGGACTCCAAGTATTTGTGGACGACGAATGGCGTTCCATTAGCCCAAATCCCAGTGCTTTTGTCATTAACATAGGCGACACCTTCATGGTAAGACTTTGAAACCTTTGTAATCAAACTATTTCACACATATATATGGTTATCTCAAAGTCTTTTGTGGGTGGGGGCTCTGTTTTCCAGGCTCTTTCGAATGGGAGATACAAGAGTTGCCTGCACAGAGCGGTGGTGAACAGCAGAACTCCAAGGAAATCTCTTGCTTTCTTTCTTTGTCCAAGGGAGGACAAAGTGGTAAGGGCACCAACAGAGTTGGTGGACGCTAAGAATCCCAGAATATATCCAGACTTCACATGGCCGACCCTGCTCGAGTTCACACAGAAGCATTACAGAGCTGACATGAACACCCTCAAAGCTTTCTCAAGCTGGGTTCAACAACAGAAAACAGCTGAAGTCCCAATGAATTGCTCATGAAAGAACTTGTTACTGTCTATTTGCAAACGACAATGACCTCTCAAGAAAGGAGAGGATTGGGGCCAGTGAGGAAAGTTGGGTCTTTCTTTGGTTTAGTTTTTGGAAGCAGAGACAAATACGAAAGGCCATCCCACTTTTTTTTTTTTTGGCTAATGGGTCCAGTAAAGTAGGAGTTAGTGAAAGATGAAATGAAAGATGATGAATAAAGATCCATATGAGCCAATTTTGTATCTTCTTTCGTAATATAGAAACATTTATGAACAGTATTACCTCTTGCATTAGTGTTAAAAAGGTTGATAATTGTTTCCTCATTCAATTCTTTGTCACTTTCGCTTTCTAATTATC
>QLOD02000033.1:3366038-3377462 GCA_003260245.2 Sideroxylon spinosum
TACATCATTCAAGTCATTATATAGGTTCGAGCTGAACAAAGAAAAAGAAAGAGAATAAAATTAAAATGGTATACATAATGACTAATACTATTTAGACAATATAACATATCTTTGTATTAGTTTAGAATATTATATATATATATATATATAAAATAACAATGATAAAAAAAGTTGAGTAGTACATGAAATTTCAAATTTTGTGCCTTGCCATCTAGTGTTACATGATTGCTGGCCAAGGTGGGAACTATAAATAATATTTAGGAGAGTGAAGATGGATTCGATCCCTAAGAGCTGGCCAAGGTTGGAAGTATATATAATGTTAGATGACATGGTCACCGTTTTGGTAATTCAATTTTTAACGAAAAATTATTAAATTTTATTTCTTAGGTATTTAATAAAACATTAATTTTTATCACCCTTATACTCAATTAGAGTAACTTAGTTAATTTAAAAATTATCAAAAATTATTAAAAGTTGATAAGAATTAACAAAAATTTTATTAAACACCCAAAAATTACAAACAATTGCTAAAATTACTTCATCAAACACATCAAAAATTACAACTAACAATTTTTGATAATATAATATCAAAATTTACAAAAATTTGAACTTCTAAACAATATCATAACGTACTGTCCCGGGGGAGGGACTAAGCTACAACTAAACTAAACTAAACACTCGCTAGTTAAGTAAGCCCCTTGGTTAAAACATTTAATTTTCAGTTTCTAAATGACAAAAAATTATTTTCAAAATTTTTAAGAATTATAAAAAATAAAAAATATATTTTTTTAAGTTTTTATTTTTCTCTACCACAAGTTACAACCATAATATCGCTACCAAAAACCCTTCCTTCCCTGTTGATAGCCACTCACCTCCAACCAACACCTATTCCCACCACCCACATTCGACCACTCCTATTCCAACAAACAATAATTATTCTTTTCAAATGCATTTTCATATTGTTATTTTATTTTACTATGAAAAACTAAAAATTAAAAACTTAGAAACAAAAAATAAACAGACAATTCCGTCAAATAGACTCTTAATTTTTCACAATTTATTCTCTTAAAAATTAAATAACTTACTTTAAAGTGCAAGAAAGCAAAAGCAAATTCTATTTAATTAATATCTTATCTATGATATTCTGCATGTATACAAAAATGTATGCTCAAACACTTCTCATCCTACTTATTTGGAAGAGCTAAGAATGTCAATCTGTAGACAAAACTAGGTTTTCATTAATGCGTTGTTAAGATTCTCATAAGAAACTAAACTACATGATACGTCATAAACAGCGTTTGAATCCTTGACTTTGAAGGCCAGCTAATTGACATTTCTACTAAAACCCTGTATAGGTGTTTCTATTTAATTAGTCAGGAATTCACACAAAAAAAAAAAAAAAAGTCACAGAGATTGATTTCCGAAATATATGACCATGCACGGATTACAGATCTTGTCATGGTAAATACTACAAACAGTTGTTTGAATTCCATAGGTTAATTAATTACAAACGACCAAACATTTAATCCGATTCGTAGAAAAACCCCAATCTATGCTATTCCATGAAACAATGATAAGATAACAATTGTTTAAGCCTAGCATAATTCATCAAAAGTCTTTATGCCTTCAAAATGCAGTTAATTTTAACGGATAGAAAGAAGCTGCGTTTGGTTGGGGGTAGGCCTGGTCATGGAGTGTATGGATAGGACCGATTTAGAAGTGACTGAATTTTTCAGATTTCTGTATCTATCTCTATCTATCAATCAATACCCACCGGTGGCTGACATAGAAGACTGCAACTGCAGCAGATGGTGGTAGCAGTCAGCCGCCGTCGGCCGCTGCTCCGGGTTGTGTTCCAAGCACCTGTTCTGCAACTCCTGAAGCAACTTTGGTACACCCACCAACCCACAACTCTTAACCAACTGACCCACCCCCCATACGTCCACCTTCACCCCGTGCAGTCCCCTACCCATCTCCGGAGCGTGCCTCCCACTCGTCGCCCCGTGCGGATATATCTGCGGCGCACCCACCGCCTCGTCGAACCCCGCCACGACCCACTCGTTCTCTCCGTCGCTTCTCCTCATCACTTTGTCCCAACCCAAGTCCCTGTGCATGAAGGAAAGGTCATGCAATGCCACCAAAGCCTTTGTCACGTGCTTCAGAGCCTCAACCAGCTGATCACAATTCGTGGGTTTGAATTTGCAACCTCTGGGCTTGAATATCAATGCCAAATCCCTCTCCGACGACCGGACTACGAACTCGGAATGTGGAATCCGGTGGTCAAGAAAGTCATAGATCTCCTTCACGGCAGCCCATCTTCTTTTACTCGAGAAGAATTTGGCCACCGTATTTGGAGTCATTTCGATTACATTCCCCTTGCCCAAATCAACTCTTTCAAAATCACTAAAAGGAAATAACTTGGAAGTGTTGTTGTCACTGTTGATGTAGTTGAAGCACCGATCAGCTAGCAACGGTAACAAACCAGCAATTCTCCAACATGGGACTAGGGCTTTTAATCTCTCCGACGGAGTTGATAAATCTAGGGTGTAGAGATCAGTCCGGGTAACTCGGTCCTGTGATCGACTGAGGGCACAGAAGGTTACCATGTAGCCAACCGCATAGTAGCCCAATATGTAAGGTAGGTCCATGTAACTCCAGCAAAGCTTTTCCACTATTGAAGAGGAAGGATCGAGATGACCTTCTCTCGGTTGGTCACTCTCTTCCCCTCTCCACAAACAAAAGTTTCTCAAAAAACCCGTAACGTTAGGCCAATGATCTTGAAGCGTTTCGGCTGCTGGTGATGAAGTGGGTTTCCTAACCATAACCATTTCGATGGGACAGAACTTGGAAACAATCCTATTAATGCAGTCGTCCCAAAGTCCGATGAATGAATCCCTACTTGAGGCGGTGGCTCCACTTAGACTTGGGTTGGATCGAATTATTGGGCTTAGCAAATCGAAGGTGATGCCTCTACAGTCAAGAAGTTCGGAAGAGGTTGTGAAGAAGAGCTCTTTCCCTTGTGGGAGATCTCTGTACACGTCTTTACGAAGTGGGAAGCGCAGCTCCTCCGGCGGCGGCTCTTGTAAGTGCCATGAGAGCTCAAACAAAGTTGGGAGTGTTGGTGGTGGAGCTCTCAGACACCCCACGTAGTAGTCAGTTGGGTCTTGAAACTCCCATGGAGGAATTGCTGCACGATTTTAATATGAAGATATATATATATATATTTATTTATTTATATGTATATCAAATCTAGTCATGGAAAGATGAATATAAAAGTGTACCTAATGCATACACACGGGTATATAAAATTGTATAGAAAATAGATGGGGGTGAAAAGACATACATCTGATGGAGGGTTCTGTAGAGTGAAGTTGAGCTCTTTCGTTGGTACCTAGGAGGAGCATGAATGTAGAGAGACCGTTATACAAATGTATGGTTCCTCAGCTTTGTTCAGACATGACATAACTAATAAAAGAATTATCTAGAGAGGATGTACCAGGAGGAGCAGGAGCCAAGGAAGGCTTTCTTCTGCCAAACACTTTGACCTGTTGTCCAGAAACGAATCTATCAACAGAGAAGCCGTTTAAAGGTCCATCTTCAAAGACTTCCATGGTGGAAGCCACCATGGATTCATCCAAGAAAGCGAGCTCATCAGCGTTGAGAAAGCTAGACCCTTGGAGCTTCACTCTCCCTCTTTGGTGTTCCCCTTCTTCAGCCCATAAACTCACTGATTCTTCCCATATCATTCGTATCTTGCCAATTCGACGAAATTCTTTTGTAGTTGAGCCGGATGGACCTGAAATGTCTATTCACAACTCAAAACCCTAATAAACTTTTTCGATGGTATGTATGGAGAGTATAGATCAACACGAGAAGAGAAAAAAAAAAGTTCTTGATATTTGCATTTGGAATTAATTGAGTGTCGTACCAGAAAGAGAGAGATCTGCTTCTCTAAAAGAAGGCGGAGGGAGGGCCTTCATAGCCGCCAGAGCTGACCGGCTTTCATCGCCGGAAACCACCAGGGCAGCTCTGGTCGGAGGTGTTCTCATCCTAGATCCCATGAATTGAGAGAGCTCTTCGAAGACCTCTTCATCAAAGGAAGCCGGTAGCCTATGGATCTTCCTCTCGTAGGGGGAAAGCCTAAAATAGCTCTTCCCAACTTGCTCTCTCTCTCCGCCTCTCTCCCACTCATAAACCTTCCTGAACTCACCCAACATGTTATCCCACTTAGTACCCGCCGTCTTCGCATCTCTATTAACCCCATGCCGGCTCAGAAACTCAGCAACTTCCCTGTCTTTATCAGCCCTAGTCTTTCCCCTCGCAGGCGGGACTGCTCCGGCAGCCGGAGCACCTCCCTCCCGAGGCTCTGAGCCCCCTTGGTACTGAACCCTCCAAGCCCTAGCTAACCACAACATCTCGTTTGGTTTCCAAACCGGGCTAACGTACTTGCCCTTTCTGAACTGATGGTGAAATTGCTCTGCCGCCTCTGGCTTGTTGGTTTCTTGTCCAGAGGCAGCAGAGTGAGAAGGACGAGGAGAGTGTGAAGGGGAGGAGCCCCTCTCCGAAGACGACGCCGTTGTGGTGTGTGGTTGCGATTGTGGGGCTATGTTGGCTGTGGTGTGTTTTGAAGGGGAAGGACTTGACTCGCTGCTTAGAATATTCATTTGGGTCTGTTGTTGTTGTTGGGAAGGAGAAGGTAAGGACCTCCATTGAGCACTTGTGTATCTGGGTCGCTTTGGATTCAAACCTTCGAACTGTGGTTGTTGTTGTTGCTCGAAAGTAGCCGGAGCTGCACCGCTAATTGGAATGTATAGAGGAGCAGAGATGAAAGTTGGAGGTCCGGTGACCACAACTGCCGAGGATTGTTGTTGTTGATGATGATGATGTTGTGATTGTTGGTGGTGGTGATGTCGAGTTTCCGTTGATTCCTCAACTGGGTCTTTAAGAGGAGAAGATAAATGTTGTTGTTGTTGCTGTTGCTGCTGTGGCTTCTTGATTGTTTCACTTTTGTTGTCAGCCATTTCAAATGGTCCCAACTGAGTTGGCCGCAGAAACTTTAAACAAGAACTAGAATAATAAGAGAAACCACCGTTACCATGGGACTAATTGGTTCGTTTTACACCATATATATACAACTTTACAAGCCTAGCTCAAGCTGTTTCTAGTGTATGGGGGTGGAAGGGAGGAAAAAAGAAGAGGGGCTTGAATTATGTTTAAGGTACTTTTAGAATTTAATTCAGGCTTAGTTCTGATTTTATTTGTACAAACAATCATGCTGCGCTATAAAATTTGTAAAATAGTAAAGAGAAAAGTAAGGTCAGAAGAGTTTTCTTTAATTTTTTTTTAATGTTTTTAATTATTTATTGTTGAAATTTTAAATAAAGAATTAAAATATACTATATTTGTAGTTGCAAGTAATTAGCGAATTATGTAAATATTATGTCTTTTAAATTAATTAATAATTTCTTTTTACTTATATACTTACCGTAACTGCCTAGAGTTGATACGAATCTCGCGATATAAATTAATTTACGGGCTTGGGCACAAAAACATTTTGGGAAACTATTCATTCTTCAAATTTTAACAACAGAAAATTTTATGATATTGAAAATTTCAATTTGTTACGGTCAAAAGTAAAGGATTAATTAGAGCAAGAGGGAACGGTGGAGGAGCTTTGTCGACAAAGTCACGGTGAGAGATTAGTGAATATTGGAATGTGATGCTCTGACAGTTTTGGTGTCTTGTGTAGGTGAATCTCAGTTAAGGGTGACAAATCTTTTTTTTTTTTTTAAATCAAATAAAACAAAATATTTTCAATCTCATTTAAAATTTCGTTTGGGTATGTTTGAAGTAATAAAAAATAAGATAAAATATAAATTCGTAATATGTATAATAAAATAAAAAATAAATAAATTTTAAAAATTTTTAAAAATTGTTAGATTTTGTTATCACTTTAAACGGCGTCAAAAATGAGAATCGAAGTCTTCCTAAAAGTGATAATAGCCGTCAATATTTGGCTACCCTATTTTGGGAGCTCAATCAGCCGTGTGATGGCAGGGGCTTTTCTGAGAGAAACTAAGGTAACATTTTAACTGTTAAAGATAGGACGACGATCAGACGTCTAAAATTTCGTTTCGAACATTATAATTAAAAAAAATTTTAAAAATTTAATTTTTTTATTAAATTTTATCACATATCACTTTTATATTAGGTGTTTTTTCATATAATGTTTTGAGTTTATTTTTTAATTTGTGTTTTTTAAAATAAAAAAATTAGTTAATATATATTTTATATAACTATTTTAAGTTTATTTTTCATTTTACGTTTATTAAAATGAAAAAAATAACTTAAAATGTATTTAATAACTCGTATTTTCAAAAAATTTAAAAAAAATAGAAAATAGATTTACATATGAAATATAAAATGGCCAAAAATCGTTTTGAGTATTTTTAACTCAAAACATGAAAACAAATAATGTCAAATCAAATGCATTATTAATATTTTCAGAAAAAATATAAAAAAATAAAAGATAAAAAATGTACCGTCATTTGCAATCCTATTTTTTTTCTCCTATAGTCTAGTTAATTCTTGTATCCTATGTTTTCTTAAAGTAATCCAATAATTTCCCAATGTAACCCACAAATTGCTTCTAAAGTTTCAAAAATACCTATTCTCCTACTAAAATCCTTTAAATAAAAATCCAATATTGAAATGATGTAATATTTTCAGTAGATATATGTAGAAAATTTGCACTTGTTTCGATAAAAAACTGTTGAAATGTTATAGAGTCATTGAAAAAAATATTAAAACGGCAAGAGCTTGTTGAATGTGTTAGTTTTTTTAGTAACCAGTTGTTAAAATGTTTCGTTTATTTCAGTATAAAAGTGTTGAAAGTTTATATGATTAATTGTGAAATTTTTTTAATAACTGATTGTTGAAATTATTTGATTTTTTCAATAAATATCAATTAAAAATATTTTAAGATAAGCAAGCCAATATGCATTAGAGTATTTTTGTTTCAAGATGAAAAAAATTTAATTGGGTTATAGGAGAAAAAATTACAACTGCAAATATCGACACTCATAAAAAAAAAGAGTAGAATAAAAAAAACAAAAATACAAATTAAATACCATCTTAATTTTAAGTGTTTTTTTTTCTTACAATTTTTTTAGAATTTCAAACGCTCTCTTTATATTTAAGGAGCAATCACTTGCTCTTTACCCATAGGTCTCTTGCACCCGCGATCTCCAACCAATCATTACTAATATTTTTTTCTCCATGGTACTTGGTTCAAAGCCTGAGTTGAACAATTGTTTTTTCTTTCTTCTCCTTCTTCTTTATAATTTTGTTTTGTCCAATGTTAAATATACGTCGTTGTTTACCTACTTTTTTAACAACGAACTCGGACCAAAGAATGAAAGATAGCTATTTTTCTTGATCATTGCTGTACTGCATTAGAAGTTATTCAAGAAGGCCTTTGCACATACATTTATTGTTTTTCATCGTCAAAGCAAAACAGAAGCAGTGAAAATGGATGGGAGAGTGTCTTCAAAGGGAAAGTTAGAACTAAAGAGGCAGGGCAGTACTTGGATACTTTGGAAGGTAATGGCATGACGCATAAAAAAAAGCAGCAGAAAAAAGTCAGAGATTGTGGAGCCTGCTGTGAATAAGACCTTTCAGGTTTCACAGTTTAATACAGGACCCAAAACACACTTTAAAATTAAATTTGATGGGTACTTTTAGAGTGAGAGGGATGTATAGAGAGAGAGCAGAGTACAAGGTGAGGGGATGATTAGAGAGAGTATAATGATTGTACCTGTGAGAGACTGAAAAACGCGGCTAGAAAGTTTTAGCATTCATTCTTTTTCTGAGAGCCATTTGTAATGTTCGGTGATGCTGTGAGTAAAGGGACAAAGCCTCCGACTGCTCGCGAGTGAGTGAGTGAACTCTTCGAGTGAGTGGACTCTCTCTTTCTCTATTATAAATATTTATTAAGATGATAGAAGGACTCTGGGTTTTGTTGTTCAGAGGGATGAAAGCGACTGATCGAATCGATGACTCTGGTGACTCATGAATCTTGGCCATGTATGATTTATAGGTTTTGTATTTGTGCGTCTCTCTACCCGCACACACTCTCTCTCTCTCTCTCTCTCTTTCTCTCTCTCTGGATGTATGCATGTATAGCGGTGTTTGATCGAAAAAAAATGGACTAAAAAATATAATTAAAATAAAAGTAATATCTAATAAATTTTAATAAAAAAATATAAATTTCCTGTAACTTTTAACTTTTTAATTGATCAAATAGACCCGTAGTTATTTATCAGTATATATATATATATCCCCCATCTATATATTGGCAGGCATGCATGCAGGCCGGCGCAGACAAGGACTAAACCCCAAGATATATGCAGATCCCATAGAAGTACTAATTATGAAACAACATTGGGAAAAAAAATTGCAAATGCTTGTTTTCAAAAGAATGAGATATTTGTATTTTTTTATTAATTTTTTTATTTTATAATAATTTTAGAAAATAACGAAAATGTACATTTATTATTTTCTTTTTAAAGCAATTTCCATTTTAATATTTAAAAATTAATAAATAATTTATTGAAACTTTAAAATAACCATAACACTTAATTTCCTCCACAAAAATAGTAATTTTTAGAGTATATTTAGAGCTTGTTTGGAGTTAAAAAAAAAAAAAACGAAAGTGTTATTCTTGGAATTTGGAATGTAAAAAATTATTTTGAAATAATGATTGGATATTTTGTAATTGATTTGATATAAAATTGTTAAAAATTATATAAGGAGTGATATGTGATAAAATTTTAGTAGAGAATTTTGAAATTTTTTGGTACAAATGTCAGTACAATTTTTAAAAAAATCTGACAAAACCGTTAGAATGTACTATTTTGACCTGTTTTATCGGATTTTGAAAATTTTTTAAAAGATGTTAGAATTTTTTGGAGTTTGAAAAATATGAAACATTTGAAATTTTTTAAAATTTTTTGAGTTTATTTGGTGTTCCAAATGAGCCCTTAGAGAACCATAGTTATAAATATTTATATAATAAAATATAACTAGTTATGATTTGATATTTGTTTCATTCGTCACTAAAATTTTGTTAGGTTATTGTTTCATCTTTTTAAATTTTAAAATTTAAAATTTAAATTTATATAATGAAATATATCAATTGATGTAATAATTATATAAGTGATGTAAAAAAAAAAAAAGAAATGTTGAACGATCTATACTTTGCTCGGAAATTCACAGTTGTTTAATATCTACCGTCTATACTTGTTGTACCAGATGAATTTTGTTGTACCATTGCAGCATTTGTATAAGTTTATACCGGGATTTTTTAGTTGTTTTTCGGATGGTGCCACAATTCCTTGAATGATATCGAAAATTATTAATTTTTTGTTATCTTGTCTCAGGATTTTTTAATTTTATTTTTTTACTTTTTTGAACTTTATAAAATATAAAAACGAGAAATTAAATTCTTTGTTTCTTTCTATTCTACATCCAACTCCACATAAAAACTTTTTTTTTTTTTTTTTCGTTTGTCTTTTACCCTTGTAAAATGTGAAACATAATAAATTATCTACATCAATATTATTAGAATGTTATTTATAAGTTATATTTTATAGTTAAAAATTGTATCTTACAGTTATTTGAGTGATAAATTAAAATTATTGAATGGATATGTATTCTTAATAAATGAATAAATTGAAAACAATAAATTTAAAATTATATGAAAAAATGTATTAATATCAGTACACAGTGTCCCAATAACAAAATTGAACCAAAATTTACTACTATGATATTAATATTATTTCCCTGAAAATATAGCACTTAACTACGATCGTTAAAATTTTTGGAGCTCAAATAATTATGTGCTATGTTCCAAGCAATTCATTACTTGTATATCATAATATATTAATTCCAAAATACAAATTATTTTTTTAATAGATACATGAATAGTTTCATCTAATATTCTCGTAGTTCTTTCTTATAATATTATTTAATAGATACGTAAACAATTTCATATCATTCAATTGTGATTCTTTCTTGTAATATTATTTAATAATTTCATTAACAATTTCATACAAGACTGTTTGGATTTAAAAAAATAAAACAACAAGAAATGTTAATTTATTTTCATCAATCTTTTTAATTTTTTTTAACTAAATTTTATTTCGTGTCACTTCAATACTAATTTTTAATTTTTTTTACCAAACTAAACACCACCACACTTCATGGTTGTTTCTTGTAATTAAAACTACTATCCCACGTATTTTTGTGCAAATTTTGATTCAAATGAACGGCTACTATAGTACAGTTTCTGCCGATTTATTTTATTGTATTTGTCACATGCAAATACGTGTATATATATATATAAATATAGATTGTATTTAGATCATTAAATTTTGTCAAAACTTTCTATAATGTTTTATAAATTTTAATTTTTTCTTATTATTCGAGTTATGAAATTATAAAATTTATTAATTTTTATTAATAGTTTGACACACCAACAACCCAAGAAGATGGTAATTTACTGCTTCACTTTACCGTACTTTACCTTTAACTTTTAAATGAAAATAAAATTAAAGAATGAAAATTAGTACGTAAGACAAGTGAAGAACTTATATTGATAAGCCAGTTAACTATTGTAATATCGGTGGAATGAGTACTATATATTTCTCAAAAATATGAAAGTTTTTATTTGTTTCAATTAGGCTTTGTGGCTGCTGTGCTGATTATTCGGTTCGTGAGGTCCCTCTCCAAATTATCCATCTTCCTTCCATTAGTTCTCTAACTAGCTCGTCTTGGGCAATGGCCATATATAGAGCTAGCTAATATGTAAAGCATATATTTATCTTGGACTATTTAGTTATTTATAAAATAAAATTAATCTTAATAAATTTTTAAAAAAGGTAAATCTTTTATTCACAATATGAGTTACAATAATATAATTTTTATTAATTTATATTTATTTACACAATTATAAACAAATTTAAGAATCACCAGTAAATATGTTTATCACCAATAAAGAAGTATGTTAATGAATTTTATTAGCTAGACTATTCCTTTCTCAAACACAACACGTTTATTTAGGGTTCGTTTGGCGTGATAAAAAATAACAAAAAACGGTAAAAAATGTGGTTTGAAGAACCTTTTTAGTGTTTGGTAACGCAACCACCAAATCACTTTTTTTAGAGATAAATAGTGAAATTTTTTGACATTTGTGTTAACTTTTTTCAGAGAGAAACTGTTGGAATGGTTTTGGTTAAAATTTTTTTGACTTTTGCATCAGTTGTTTGGATAAAATGTAGAAGTAGGGAAACCGTCAGAACGGTTTGGTATTTTTCATCGGGACGGTATTTTAAATTTTCTTTCTCTCAACTTTAAAAAAAAAAA
>QLOD02000033.1:3431909-3442951 GCA_003260245.2 Sideroxylon spinosum
AGCTATAAGTGAGGTCCCCTCTCCACAAATGCATGTTACAGAAAATTCAACCACACATCCTTTATTACCACAACTGAGATTTTAATTATTTTACTTTTCTCTCTCTTGGCTGGAAGAGAATTTTTCTGACCGACCAATGTTTTTGACCCGTAAAAGATCCGAAGTTTGCATCAATTGTAGCTGGTAAAAACCAGCTCACTTATTGCTTATTATTCACTTTCTAATATTTTATCAACACTCTGTTTGGAACAAAGATTTGTCAAAGAAAAAGAACAGAGATTCAAAATTCCTTCTTTCTTGTATTTGGATTGTGGTGGAAAATAAAAGGCATAAAATTTTAGAATTTGAGATTGATTATATTAAAAAGTTAATACATTGATTAAATTTTTTTATTTTATCAATTTGTTTAATCCATTCAAACAAATAATTTTGAGATTTTATGATTCCTTCCTCTTTTCCTCACCTGTTTCCCTTTTATTTTCTTTTCCCTCACCAAATTTTTACTCCAAACACACCCTTACGACAATTCGTTAATACAAAAAGAAATCAACATTTGAACGTCGACTTATCAATGCAATATTTGGTTGTAAACCTCATGGAAGCATGTACCTTGCCCAAGGATAAGCAAGCCAACTTTCTTGAAACTACTCACACGATCCCAATTTGTGGAATTATGTACATTCTACCAATTTTGAGGAGCAATCAAACCCGAATCTACAATTTTTACGTCCAAGAATGACAATGACTAAATTAACCATAAGTTGCATTAGCATCATGCGCTGGCAATCTAAATACTAATAAGGATAGACAAAAAAAAAAGAAAAATCTATGAAGAGGTGGATGCATTCCCAAATGAAAGGCTTCATTAATTACCAGAACCGTTCGTGTCTCGCGTCAACAGCTTTAACAGTGGTTGGCACAAGAGGCATCGTCCCATACAAGGAGATGAAATCATTCAGGCATTTATTTCTTGTCTTGCTGTGCCCCGTTAGACTGCTTATGCCTGATGATCCGATCTCAGATATCTTCCCTGTGAAAAAAACAAAAAATCATAAACACCAAATTAAGTGAGTATATCTTTACCCCATCTCACCATTAAAGAGAAATTGAGCACGAACAAATAAAGTTACGAGATTGACCAGATATAAATTGCTGAAACCAAATTGAACAGTAGATTTTTTTTTTTCCCCATTTTTTTATAATAGGTGAATTTGTATTAAGAAAGTCATCAAACAGATGCCACGGATTTACAAAAAGAACCAATCACCCTTCCTGACCAATGCATACGAATAACTGGTTGTTCCTAATATCAACTGGGGTTAATAAAATAAAGCAGAAGAGTATCACGCGTAATTCTAAAAGGTATAAATTGATATAGTTTAGTTTCCAAACTCAAAATCATACCTCAAAACTTTGATCTCCCTAGGCAATCTCAACGAAACTGAACTTCACGTCGGAATTTAACACATATGATTTCCTCCAATTGATTCTATTCAAAACCATATTCTTAGTTAAGATGATCAATTCGTTTCTTATTGCCTCAATCCGTGTTCTCCTTGGCCTTCAAGTGTTTCCTTTACCACCCTCCACATGGATCGAATTAATCCTTCTCAGGGGTGCATTTATTGGTCCACGACGCACATGGCCATAACATCTCAAACAGTTTCCCTCGTTTTCTCCTATGGCTAGTTGCTTAGTCCTAACGTCAACTATGCTTGGTAAGGTAACCCAAACATCCCATTAGTTTGGCATGAATATGATATTGTACATGTTTCTAAAGGGTACACCGAAGCTACAGAGTCTAATTTACCTAGTCAGCTACTGCTAGCACCTCTTTTTATTTGAGTGCAAATAACACTCAAATGCCAATAAATAACGGGGAAAAAGTATGAATAAAAATATAAATTGATCATGCATTGCCAGATAAGTCCACTCAGACGTATGGAAATTTTATTAAAAAAACACCGAAAGTCTCTCTAGAGTCTAAACCAACGATAGTTCAGTGTAATTTCATCACATTGATGGACATCTCCTGGGGCAAATTCGGAGATCTCCAAATGCATAAAAATAGGAGAAGATAAATGAAAAGGAAAGAAGGGAAAAAGAAGAGCAGCCACTACCTTTGACCCAGATTGGAGGGGCACCAGTGGCATTTGCAACAAGTAGAGACATTGCAATGTCTTCACAGTTTCTGCAAAAATAAGAATTAAAGTTAACAACACAAATTTATATTAACCATAGATTCAATCTGATAAGAAAAGCAACCACAAGTAGTAATTCATATGATACCTCTCCCTGGTTATGTAATCATGAATTGATGAAGGCATTTTATGAGAGTACAAATATAAATACTTCGAGTGAAAAAATGCTGCTTTGGAGAGAACCATACTGTATGTGCCCATCCACCAAACTGACCACCATCCTCCATACTTATAATGTGCAATTCCATTTTTCTGGATTAGATGGAAAAACAATGTCGATCAAAACCAAGGAAGAGTGAGATTAACCCTTGATAATAAAAAAGCACTGTAAGGACTCATATCCCAGACTTTAGTGTCCCAAGGAATGCAATGGATGAAATGAACTTCACAGAGAGAGAGAGAAAGAGAGAGAAAGAGAAAGAGATTAGAGAGTTGCTAAGAGGAAAAGCTTATTCTGTTCCTTGTTTTCATGCAGACCGGAAGCAGCTTTAGCAAACACAAGCCACCACAAAACAAGTCAGCCTCATCCTCGGCTAACTTAGTTCTCGAGTTTCCCAAACAAAACCTAAAGAAAGTCTTGAAAAGAATCTCGCTGTGGATAAGGAACTACAAACCTCCTGGTCCAGCCAATGCATACGAGGAACAAATCCCACCATTGTGAGTGGAGCACTTTGCCATACATTAAATGCAAAATCGAGAGTACTACACGGAACAATTACATCATCATCCACAGAGAAAATCGCATCTGTTCTGAGGTCATCAATTGGCTTAAATCTATTGTTTAGATTATCCTCCTTATTTAGGTCAAACTTGAAATTGGGCTTTTGGGCTGTCTGTGACTTTGTCAACACAATTTTCTTAAGATATGCTCTTAAACTATCCGATGGTGGATCACTTTCACTCCACACTACATGTATCGCAGCAGTCCCACTACAGGATGCATAGTGAGAAACAGATTGCTTAAGTAGAGAATTCCGTTTCCATGTGTTGATCAGCACCGTGTAGCCATCCCTGAAAAAATATGGAAAGATCAAGGATATTCATAATAACATGAGATTGTGTGAAAAAACCATTCTAAGTAATATTAATATAATGGGCCTGTTTGGCCATCAACAAAATATCAAAATTTACCAAAAGTTATAAAACGTTCGTACTTTCTTCTAATCAAATTTCGTCACCTATCACATTTATATCAAATTTTTGTACTTTTACCGTACTTCTTTACCAACTTTTTTTCAATTAAACACCCCTAATATACACGAATCTTCTATAAATAACGATTTACTGAACAATTTTTTTTTTCAGAGATGCATATTCATGGAATAACACATATACATGAGCATAAGCACAAAGATGAGAAGAACTTGAAGCTATGAATTGAACAACCAAAACAAAAGTTCTAATATAAGCACTCTGCTAGCCGAAAGAGGATACAAAAGTCATCAAGATATTAAATCTCATTGCAACGGGAACAAATAAAGCAATACCACCCCATTATTATAAATAACAAAATAGTTGCTGATGTAAAAGGAGCAACAACACTTCCAAATTCACACAGTTCAATTTGATTTTGAAATATCACAAATACCATGGGAAACAAAATTTGTGGCAACACTTCTACAGAATCTGTAAAGAGCAAGCAGTGGCAAATACTTAAAAAAGATATCTCAACCTAAATCTAAATTGCCAAGGAGTATGAGAAATATTATAAGCTATCAATGAAAAACAAATCAAGTATAGCAAACTTTAACAAAATATGTCTTTTTTATAAAGGAAGATAACAAGAAGGAGAGGTTGTTGTCTTAGGCTGAAGAAATAGAAAACCAGATAAAGCCAAAAAAAGCTAGGCCATACAGGTACTCAAGCGTAGAATGCTCCAAGTTCAGCACATTAAATTCATGTGAACAAAGAAAAAAACTCAAGGTCATGGCAACAATATTCATTGTGAGAATCAGCAAAAGATAGATAAGCAGAATGTTGATATGATAAAGGGACTCAAAAAGGATAGTTTGATTTTCTAAAGGAGAATGACATAGATAATAAATATATATAGGACATACTTTCTAAAGGAGAGAGCAAAATAATGAAAACAGAATAAAGAAGTTTGGGAAAAAATGACTTTGAATTATTCTACATTGCGTAGAAAACTCACGAGGATAGGTTTTGAATCATTAGATCCCACCTTTAACTAGAAGCTTGTTAGGCATTCACCTGACTATTGGTTTTTTTCTTTTTCTGGTTGGTAACTATTTATTTCAACATTATAATACCATGTAAAACATGGTAAATGCCAAACTCAACTGGAACTAAGATAATTTTATTTGATCACATGGCCCCTCTAGGCATTTCATTAACACACCTGTCTTGACCTTTTTCAGTCCATTGATATAGAATGAAGATGTCTACTCCAACCAAGGATCAGAGACAACTCAATTCAAATTGAACAATATGCATTTCCTTTCATCTACTTTTGGGAGTATTATCAGAAACATGGATCTAAATATAGGACACAAACATGGGACAACATTGACAAGCCGACACCGCAATTTGTAGAAAAGTCACGACAAGATACAACAGAGACATGTTAACAAATAATTGTATATGTTTTTATAAGAATACACGAAAATGATAACTATTTATTTATTTTTTTATTCAAAATTCATTTAATCCTAATAATAAGAAATCAATTTTCATTATTCATGTTGGTAACAAAATGTGAACTAACAAATTAGAAATCTATACACATAGATAAATCAAAAGTTTTGAGCCTTTCTAAATAAATAACTTAAAGGATGAAATTGTTAACAAGTATAAATTAACATACCCAAAAAAAAAAAGGTATAATCCATATTATGTTCATTTACTATTTGATTTTAAGTTTTTTTCCTCCAAACTTGTAATTTGTTTCATTTCTATGCAAGTGATGGACACTTATGTCATCCAAATGTCCGAAGAGTATCTGGTTTAAAATAATATTTACGTAACATGTTTGGACAGGATTCTGAAGCGTGTCGGGCAAATATCACATGATTGTCGGTATCAAACACGTGTTCAACAAGGACATGACACTTTCTTGGAAGTATTACTTCTTAGGAAGCATACTTCACAAGAATCAAGCATGTAAAAGAAAAAAAAATCATTACATAGGCTACCAAAACTTGGACAAAAAAAACTAGTGTGGTTCACAGGGTACACAATGGAATTGCACCAACATGGGTTCTAAATAGTAAATGCTGTTACATAAACTTTGTAAGACCAAGGTTCAATAAGAAACTAAATAAGTCATTAACAGAAAAATACGAATACATTTAGGAGCTCAATATAGAACTATTATCCGAAAGCTTCGACTAAATTTTCTCTTGCACTTGTTATAAAAATGCATACCAAATTTCCACTAAGTAGGTTAACAGCTAAATAATAAATAACAATAGAAAGCAGATCCATTGTTTCATAGAAAAATTGATTTGTCTATTGCTCGTTGGAAAACCAAACTCTCTATTGGCAATAAAGAAGCACCGCAACCCCAAAATCAGATCTGTTACGGCACAATCCTCCCAGAATATAAAGATTTCTTTTAAGTCCATGGAGAAAACAGTTACCATCATAATACACAGATTCTGATGTGGCATATACTTATGCACATATATGCATAAATTGAAGTAAAATTGAGCTAAAAGCGCCGCAAACTAATTGATATGGATCGACATACATATTTACTAAAAATCCACCAATCAAACAGCCATGATGTTGGATCATAGAAGAGTCATCTTGACAACGAATTATCTACATGATCTACCTGGCAGGAAAAGAGACCGAAGAAGGCTGGTGAGGGTTCCAACCCATAAATGAACTGACTTTAGAGGTGAACAGAAGGAGGAAACCGAGAAGACAAAGCGAGAGAAGAATCTTGACCCTAAGGCCACCGAGTAGCTGCCGGATGCGGCGTTGGAGAAGCGGCGAGCGGCCGCTGAAGATGCCCCTGGCGGCGGCTTTCTCCTTGGCCGGAGAGTACATGGCATCGGTGTCGGCGGCGGCGCCATCTCCGATCGCGTTGACAGCCGACGGCATTCTTCGATGTCCACTCAACGGACAGCCGAGATCTGACTCGTCCTCTTCACTTTTTCGTTTTCATCGGTCGCGGCTGGAAACCGTTTGGAAATTGTCGGGTTAACTATCGGCAAACGAAATTTGAAATTTCAAGGTAAAATTAAGGCCAGGATCCAATAAAATAAAATAAAAAAAGAAAAAAATTAAGATAAATGATTTTTTATTTTCATGAGATCAAAATTAAAAATTGTTAAAATTAAAAATTAATATTGGAATTTAGAAATTTCTATTTTTATGTCCAAAAACCCTAAATAGAAAATAATCTAATCGTCTAATGTACATATTTTAATTTATAATTTTTATTTGATATATATGTTATCATAACAGATATATAAGGTAATGATCAAAGTCTTACAACAAATATATAGAAAAATGTTAAAATTTTTATAATAAATGAATATGCTTTTATAACCAATCTATATGATTTTTAGGTTCCGATTGTGAATTTAGAACGGAAAATAAATATTAATTAGAAAAAAAAAGAAAAGAAGATAATTGATAATAATTTCTCTTCTATTTATTTGAGAGTTTGGGGAGAAAAGGTAATTACTTTTGTTATTCTTGTTTGTAAGTTGAGAAAAAAATGAAAAAAAAAAAAAGGTCTATTGTTATTTTACTACTATACTCTGATATTATTAATAAATAAATCTCCTTATATTATTAGTAAATAAAACCTCCACATATCAAGTAAAAAAATAAATAAACTAAGAAGTGCTAAACAAAAACACAAATAATACTATAAAAAAAAAAAAAGAAATTTCAATGAAGAACGTTGTTATTAAAAAAAATATAAATTGAAACAGTTGAAATATATGTACATACATGTACAAAGAAGATAAAACCAGAGTCTTGAAACCTGATTGAACAAAAAAAAAAAAAAAAAAAGAACCATAATCTTGCAACATGATTAAATTAAAAAAAAAAAAAAAGGAGTAGTGAAGGACATTATTAGAAAAAAAAAATAGAAAAACTAAAAAAAAAACTTACATAAGCTGTAAAAATTAAAAAGGGATGAAAGAATGAAGTTTCAAAAGAATAGTAAAAATTCACCAAAGTGATAAAGTTAAAATGATTTAATTTGTGTTTAGAGCATATTTGTAATTTTTTTTTCTCATTCTTTATCTACGGGTAAATGTATCATTTTAAAAGTTTTATTAAATAATATTTCTCTTCTCTCCATTTCTTCCTACTTTTGGGATTATGAAAATTTTAAAACTAACAACTAACTTTTCTTCTCATTTTTTTTTTCTTTTCAAAAAAAACTCACAAAAAAGAATTAAATTTTAAAATAATTTCTTCTCATTTCTCTCCATCCAAATGAGCTAGTAATGACATAGGTATAAATTTTCAAAATAAAGTAGATAGTTTTGTAACTATACATGTATAAACTATATACAATAGACATCAATGCACACACATCGCATGTAAATTTTTTTCTTTAACAATCAATAAAATTATAAATAAAAAAATAATAAAAATATCTCAAATGGTAAATAATAAGTAGTTAAGGTTATTTAAAATACATAATTAAGCAGCATTAAAAAAAATATAAAAGTTACGAATTAGTAGGTAGCTAAAGTGTATTTAAAAAGATAAAAATATAAATAGATAAAATTACGTAGTTATGTAACGATAATGAAAAAATTATTTTTCAATATCATTAAAGTATAGGTAGTTATAGGAATTTAAAAAGATATTATGAGAAAGAAAAAAAAAAACGATTTCACCAAAAAAGTTTAATAAAAAAGGAAGTTTCATCAAACTTATTCTACAACAGTATCGATGTCTCTCTAAATCCGAAAAGACTACCCCACAGTTTTATAACTTTTGAAGCTAAGAACATGAATATGATAAATTGATAATATAAACTTTTGAACTCATTTTAGTTTTAATTTGTACCCTCAGTTTAATTTACCCTTATATAAAATACCACTTATTCATCCTAACATTTTCACTATATTTATTTTAATTATATCTTCTTGTTTTATGAAGAATATAAATATATATTTTTAATTCAATTATAATTTTATAATAAACTTAAAAATTACGCTGACAATTTTTTCTTTTTCTAAATAACACCTATTTCCACCCCCGAGAATGACCAAAGGTGATGGCAATAAATATATCAAATTTTAAAATTTACACGAAAAAGAAAATATAAATTTAGAGTCAATAATTTAAAGTCCCCGTTGTCACTTTAACTTTAATTTTAAATTAAGAAAATTCTATCAACAAAAGAATTAATGGTCCTTTTTGGAAGTGCATTAAATTTTCAATGTAAAATTTAATAATTTCAAAATTAATTCATTCATATAAAAGAAACATTTACAACGACAGATCTCTATATTAAGACTACATTTGATTGTGAGAATAAAATGAGCAAAGATATGTAAAATCATAGAATGATATATAAAATAGAATTAGTTTTTTATGTGCAATTATTTTATTGATGTTCTGTTGATGAAATATAAAATAAAATAAAATAAAAACATAATTTGACAAAAAATGTGGTAAAATAATTATAATCTTTTTAATTCTAGCAAAAATCAAACTCAATAGTGGAGAATATACTATGTCATCCCTAATAGTATTTCTAATCCCCTCTCTCTTTTAGTTATTAAACATGAAATTTGTGAGACAAAACATATGACAAATTCAATAATGAGCCCAACATCCCCTAAACAAACACAGCCTAGATGAATGACGGACAAAAACCATAAGAAAGCAAACATTTAATCTCAGTCAGAGAGCTTTTCATAAATCCCCTCTTCTGTTGCAGGTTTTCAAGCCTCCCCCAATTTCATCTTTCAGTAGTTGAGAGGTTTTCACCTCAAATGCTAAATTACGTAATTGCATTAAAAAATAATAACAAATATCTAAATAAACTACAAGGGACCCTGCAGCTGGACAAACCAGCAAAACCACATGCATAACACATGCACCCTTTTCGTCGGGGAGAGAGATCTCACAAAATTCTTCGATCTGGAGATTCTCAGTACTCATTCCAACTAAATATTATTACCTGATAAATAAGCTTTATCATCAAAATATATATATAATTATTATTTTTTTTGATTTAAACAATAATACCACCTTTTATAATTTGATAGGAATGAATATAGACCACCTATTGGTATTTGGATTTGGGATTTTTTTTCCACGCAAGGAAAACCAACGAGCACAGCAATACGAATCATTCTTCATATCAAAATATACTAAACCCAGGAGAAGAGAAGTCTGATAAGTATGAATGTTATTTTCTCCACCATGAAAGCTGTACAAGGGTTCATATCAACAGAATTCGTTACCTTCATTCTGTCTTCCACTCAGACTCTGCTACTCTTCAAATCAATTACTATGACACTAATATTATCAGAGCTTTTTCGACCCAACGCCAGGCGAGTGAGCAGTGCAGCCGCCGACGCACTCCGAGATGGGTACAATGCTCTTGCCCCTTCATCTTCTGTCTGAGGCACTGCGCTGACCTCGCTTGCACAACCAGGACGACTTCCTCCACGAAGGCACTCACTAGCTACCTCGCAAGTCAGCTCATTCGACAGAACATCCCACAAACCATCACTTGCCAGAATCAAACACTCGTCTTCTGGGTCCCTTCTTGTGAAAGAAATCTCCGGCTCTGACGTTACAACTGGTTTCAGATACTTGTCTCCTGTTTGAAGAAGACAAAACAAACAGACAAGGGTGGATCTCGTAATATCGTCCCTTGGTTTTCTAGGTAACAATCTATTATAATCAGCAGTGCTGCTTGCAAACTTGATCAAGTGCAATCAACTACAAATACAGGCGCTTACAAGTTAAAAGAAACTTCCAAGCAAAAACTTTGAAGATAACAAACAAAACCAATAATCTATATGGTGCGCTTCCTTACTTTGGCATAAGCACAAAAAGAACCTTACTCAAAGCACAATAGCAGGGAAATTTGTCTGACCTTTTGATGTCTCAGATGGTTTCAGTAAATGCACCAAGTTACTCGGAGTACCTAAATACTCATGATTTCATGAAAATTCTGACTTTTTCACTCTCTGCTTACAGAAGGGGAAGGACGCGAGAAAGACAAGAAAGAAAACAGATAATTGGGTTCAATGAACTACTAAAGGAAAGGAATGGATGCCCTTCTGACTAACAAATAATAATAAAAAAACAAACAAAATGCACTTACTCCAGTTAGTCTTAAAATTGATGTGCTCTTTTTCATTTTGAAATATCTTTTAAATGGCTTTCTTTCTTTTATTTTGAAGAAGAAGAAGAAGAAGAACGCGTGGCGCGCGCACCCGCTAGGGGGGGGTGTGGTGGTGGTTGGTTCAAATTTTTCATACATTTATATGCCATTGTAGCACACCAGTAAAAACTCTGCACAGGACAGGAGAACAGAATCGGTAACGGACAAATTCTAGGGATCTACCATTTCAATTCTCATGCCAGCAAACCCACCTACATGACATTTTCAGTTTCCTTTGTTCGGAGCTAACTAGCCTAACCCTCCAAAACGGGGTGGCGAATCGTACTATAATCCCGAATTCACAAATTCAGTACGAATTTTGGTCAAATCCTTGAATTCTAAATGAATTCACATCTCTCTCCAATTTTAAGAGACGAGTGCAATATTTTTTCCAACAATTAAACAAATATAACTGAAAAAGACTACTGCAATATTCAAATAATCTAATATACACCATATCATTAATACGAGTTACAAAATGGTCAATAGTAGTA
>QLOD02000033.1:3445101-3459830 GCA_003260245.2 Sideroxylon spinosum
TTTTTTTACTATTTAACATGAAATTTGTGAGACACACATCCATCCCGATCTAACGTTTCCCAAACAAACATACCTAGCTCGGAAGTAGAAGCAGGTGTTGGCAGTCTGGAGTCTGGACCCACGGTACTACACTCTTAATAGCGGTACTAGAAGGGCCAACTCTTGACTTGATGAGAATAACCATTACGATTATTAAAGATGCGCTGTTCACTTCAACAGAAGCAATTGAACAGGTGTCAACCATAGGTAGCGTGTACATGCAGCTCGAATACCGGGAGTACCTTGTGATCAAACGAGAGGGGCACCGCCCTCCCGGCGCGGCGGAGGACGGCGCGTGAGTCTCCGCAATTGGCAACAATAATGTGGTTCACCGTCAGAATGGCCACAACAGCAGTCGAACCGGCGAGCGGAACCTCCATCGGGTGGCACCCGCAATGGTACCCGACGCTGCCGCACGCGCACGTGTTCAGCGCCATGTCGTCCACCCTCGCAAAGCACCTTCGCATCCCAGTCCTCCACCATTCCTCCTCCTCCGCCTCTTCGAGCCCTTGCGCGTATCGCTGGCCTTTGTTCGAGCCGCCACTGCTTCCACAGCCACTCTCGCTCTCGACGGTGTTTCCCACGCGCATCAGCTCCTCCTCCATCAACACATGCATACTCTCCCTACATAGCGCGGACACCTGTACCAGCATCAATTGTAGATGTTAAACCGCAGAGTTTACCCAAGTTTGCTGAATTACAATAATGGCCCTGGTTGTTTACATTTTTCAGATGTTGGAAGTGGTTTAATTTGTCTTTTCCGATCCTAGGGCCCCTTTTTTTTTTTTTGTTTTTCAAATAAATTTTTTAGATCAAAATGAACGAGGGAAATGGGGGTGAGTTGTACGTGAGGTCCTCCGTGTCCGTCAAATACGCCAAAGAAATGCACCGGTCGCCGCCGGTTAATCTCCGGTCGACAGAGGTTCGTCCGCACGCATATCTCGTCTTCCATTTCACGCGACCTTCCCGCGATCGACATCGTACCGAAAACCGGCACTACATCTGCGGCCGGCGTCTCTATGTCTTCTCCCGACGAAGCAGACGATAATGTGAGATCTGCAGTGACGTCAGATCGACTTCGCTTCCCATTCAGGGCACAGCCTGAACTCTCCGTACGATTCTCTTTGCTGTTGGAATCCGCCAAAATCGAATAACCGGCGCCGGTCGAGATTGCCGCCAAACGCCTCATCTCGACTCGGCGGAGGCGGCGCTCACGGCATTTCGTCGGCGATTCGTCGTCGTTCCGCATTTTACGGCGACTGTATATCTCTGTCATTGCCAGCCGCACCTAACTTCAAGAAATGGACAGCCGGACAAAACTCTTCCTCCGTCGGATTCCATTTTTAGAGAGAGAAATCGATGGATGATATAGAGAGAGAGAGAGAGAGAGAGAGCTGTTTTGTTTAGAAACTTGGCAAAAAATACGAGAGAAACGGAAACGTGGTGAAATTTCTCTGTCTCTCGTGGAAGCAGCGCAGAGAGCGAAGCCAAACTCTATTCTACTATCACACTGCCCGTGTTACCCGAAGTGCCCGACACCGACCATGATCTGCCTGGCTCGCGCCACGTATCCAATGGACGCTTCTCCTTCCGTAAACGTCTTCTGCTTTGCTTTCTTCTTCTCAGTCAATTACTCGTATCGTGATGGTATATTACTAATACTAGGCCGACCATCGAAACGTGTCGATTGGGCTCTAAACAATGAGAAGGCGAAGCAAACACTTGGACCAATCAAAAAGCACCACCAGGACCTCGTCAGTGCTTTTTGGAAGGACAAAGTGGCCCACATGAGTAGCTTTCAGTAATTCTTTCACCAAAAAGACTCTCTCTCTCTCTCTCCGTGCCGGGACTTGGGCTTATGTGGCATGCCGAGACGGTACCAGCGCAGCGGAGCTTACGTGTATCGTTCAACTTTGTCAGGTAGGAAGGTTGTCACGTAAAATAAGGTCACCGTCACTCTTACAGCCGTTAGAGCATCACTCTTAGGAAAAGGGGCGTACGGTTTGGTACCAAAAAAAATTAAATGTTACCACCAATTAAGAAGGCTTCTCAATTTTCGAAAAGGTCTTAAAAAAAAATTTAAATAATGAGCAAGATGTGACAAGTGATAAAATGTTAGAATCGTTTGATTGATAAAAGTTAATTAAAAATTACAACAAAAATATAAAATTTGATTAAAAAAATAATATGGGATGAAATTTAATTAAAATAAATAAAAAATTGATAAGTTTTTATTGATTAAACAGGTCATTGGCAACAAAAATAATCAAAAACTTTTACAAGTTTTTAAATTTTTTGAGAAAATTCAAAGTTTTAAATTGATTCAATATATTTTAAATATTTCAAGATAATTGCTACTCGCACACCTTAAAAAAAAAAAAAGCTCCTCTAACATTATACGAAAATTGTGTTTGAAAGTCTATAAAAATTACTTTTATTCACTGTATAAATTACAAGATTACAAATAAGTGATGTATTCTCCACAACACATAAAAGTTATATGCGGATATGCATATATGTAGATTTTTTTTCATCATGATTTTTTTTTTTTGTAATAAAGAATCTAATTAAAATAAATTACAAATAATAAATACCTATAAGTTCAATTGTTTTATACATATTACTTCACAAAACTAATCATTTAGTCATCATTTCAAAATGTAAAATACGTAACAACAATTCACAATCAAAACAATTGATAATAATCCACGATCAAAACAATTGACAATTAATAAAATAGACTTAGATTTTAGACACGAAATTATAAATGGTATAAATATATAATATAATATATTAAAATGATACTTAATGGATATATGTGACAAATTCTAAACCTATCCCAAGTTCACATGATTATTTAATTTCAATTCAAAATTCATTCCAATCCTATTTAGGTATTTCCAAGCAAGTGTTTAATAAGTTTTGACGCGAATGGGTGCCAAGTCCCATTGAACAAAAGGGCTTATAAAAGTAACTAGCGTACCAAGGCCCCCAAGCTCTCAAGGATCTGGGGTGAAGTTGGTGCACTTATGCACCAATTGATAGGCCAGGGCACATCATAACCTTTTTAATTTTTGAATAGGATATAAATATCTAAGATCTTTAGTGTTAGACGAATGACACTGGTGCACCAATGCACCAGTTCTACCGCAAATCTGTCTTCAAAACACCCCGTTTTTTATGTTAGAATTGGTGAAACCATGATTTAGGATATGTTTGAATACTAAAAGTTAGTTTCATGTTTTTCCTTTTTTTTGTAATTTTTTATCAAAATTTGATTTTTTTAAAAAAATTGTAATTTTTAAACATTTTAATCATATTTATAAAAAGAATTCAAAATATTCATATTCATTTAGGTAAAAGTTATTATTGAAAAAAAAAAAAACAAATGAGTAGATTTTTTTTATTTTTGTCCAAATGGATATAAATTTTTTTTATTTTTTATGAATATAATTAATATGTTTAAAATTTTAAAATGAAATTAAATTTTGATAAAAAAATCCGTATAAAAAAATAAAATACAAAATTAATTTTAGTATCCAAATGTTGCTTTAATGCATGCCGTCCAAGTGTTCAACAGAGGTGCCAAGTGGAAAGATGTTCAGATTGTACACTACGAATAGAATTGAATCGCTGGGTCCAGATTTTGGGTTTAGTCTAATGGGTTGTTGGGTCAAAGTCCAAAAACAAGATTATGGCCTAATTTTTTTAGGTCAATCTTAAATTCAACTCAAACAAATTTAAATCAAATTAAATAGGTTTTGCACTCCGTATAAATTTATAAATTTGATAAGATTTAATTTGATTTGACGAAGTTTCTCACATGTTATTATATTTGTTTAGAATTAAAATAAAATTTAATGAATTAAATTTAATTTCATTTCCAAACTTAAATTTTAAAATTTCTATATCATTTGAATCCAATTCAAAACAATAAAATATAATAGGAATTCATTATTTTGTTGTAATATATTTTATTATATTTTCTATTTCATATTAATATGGTCAAATTTGATATTTTTTAAATCAATTTAATTTAATTTTGAATTCAAAATGTATTCTAATTACAAAATTTTATTTATCAAATTAAATCAAATTAAATTAATTATTTTATTTTAAAATCAAATTAATTTTAAGAAATAAACGATTGGAATGTTAATTTTTGAATTACTTCGAATGAAAAAATTATAAAAATTAAACTTTTAGAGTGCCACATGAAGTTTCAAATTTTTAGTTTAAAATTGATAAAATATGCTAATTCTTGTTAATCAAAATTTATCATTTAAGTATTTTTTTTCTTTTAAAATTTTTTAAAAAAGTCAACAATTTATATAGTTGAGGTTAACTTTAGTGTGGTAGAAATTCGAACTTACGAAAAAAAACTGAAACAAGTGTGTTTGGTATATTAAAAAATAATAAAAAATTTTAAAATTTTAAAAAATATTTATTTTTTATTTCATTATATAAATTATAAATTTATAAATTACCTCATTCTTTTTTTTTTTTTCTGTCGCTAGGCACACCCGAAATAAGCTATGGGAGTTAAGTATACGGTTAATTTCTAACTGGGACAATTGTATTCGAAGCGAAGATGATCAAATCAAAAAAATATTCAAAAAAATAAAAACAAAATAAAAATAATTGCTAACGGTAATCAATCTGAACCCAGCCCTAACTTTCACTTCTCCATCTGCAATGTCAATGTCGTTGTATCGGCTCACAATGTTCAGTTCTTCCCCAATCCATTTCGGCAAACCTGAGTCAAAAGTTTTCCCTATTCGTTTCTTATACGGGCTGGCTACTCGAATCCCTATTTTGTTTTTGCTAATTTCGAAATGGCTGTCCCTGAATGAAACACTTCTCCGGAACTTCTGGTGGGTATTTTTCAAACAATTTGGCAATTATGCAGTGGAGTTATGCGAAATTCATAAATCCAGATTGCAGAATTGTTGATCATGAAAATGAGGCGGTGGAAAACTTTAAATGATTGAAGTCTAGAAGAATTGTCCGCGATAACGAGGGTTAAACTTGGAATGGTGGAAGAATTGTCTATGTTAACTTGGCTTCATGCTTCTTTTTGATCTTGGGGTTTTGTATTTGCAAATTTGGATTAGGAACCTATGCAGATTGAAAACCTTAAGCAAGTCCAAATTCTCCACGCATCTTGTAAGCCACGTTTAATCTTATGCAGCAGCATTAACTCTGTAGACAGATATAACATTTTTTTTTTTATAAATATTTTTCATATTTTTGAATAATGGGTTAAATTTGTTTATTGCTTGATGAGTAACAATTGCTTCAATTTATTATCTTGCTTTCTTATGTTAGTGCATTTGCTCTTCTTGTTTAGATGCCACACCTAGCTAAAAAGGTCTAGATGTCATTGTTCTTGTTTCCTATGAATGGATTAGTCAAGGAGCCATTTCTAATGGGATGCCTGTTTATCTCCAGGAAAACATGCTTGATCCATGAATGTCCTCGGCGCCTGAGATTGCATATTTTAGAATTGAGACATACTTGTTGAGGGTTGCTCCAGCACTATGTATTTGCTCTGCAATTTATTTCTCAATAGTTAGATGGATAGTGTGTATGGTGGTGAGTCGACAATCAAAACATGAAAATTTTGAAATTTCTGATAAACCTGGCCTGGAGTATTGCTCGGCTAGTGAATGGTCATTTCTCTGCAACTAGATCTTGTTTTTAGGACTGCTCCGACTAGAAATGCCCAACCTTTGCTATGTAGGCTAACTAAGATTTGTGTAGTCTCCTGATTATAAGATGTTTTTTTCCCATTGAGTATGAGTTTTTTTTTAATTCATTCCACTTCTTAATGGAAGGACACATTGCTGCTAAATGTTTAATCTTATGCTATTTTTTGTCTTTTTTTTTGCTTTTTTTAATGCATATTCCAGGTACTTTTCTTTTATTTTTTGGGTACATTGTTATTTTATCCAAGACAGTGCATTCAGCATAATCTTTTCACTCACTAGAAGAAATTATGTAAGAAAAGCAACATAATATGTTTTATATATCCCGTTATTGTAAATCACTTTGATTCCTTTAACAGCATTCTAGGGTGATTAGATGTCTATGAGAAAACTGAGGCTCCAGACAAGGTAATAAATTGATATTTGGAGTTGTTGACCTAACTGTTTGAGCAAATGTGGCATAAAAATTGCATGAATCAGGTCCTAGCATTTTAGTTAATAGAAATCCCATAGTTTGCTGAGAGTTACAAAGATTTATGATGTGGTGGGACAACGTAATGTAAATTGAGTACCACTGGTTTCTCAGCTTGTTCCAAGTGCTGAATTCAACAGAAAATTCGAAGCAGTTCTCATGGTAGTACTTTAAAAAAAAAAAACTAGCAGTATAATTGCGGGAAACAAGTGAAGCATTCAAAGTAAATATAAATGAGTAGCCTTGGAGCTTTTAACTAGATGCTCTGTTATTGTAGCACTATCCAGATTCTCGTTGAACATCTTGTAACATGAATTATACTGATGGCAGCCAAGTGATCACTATTGGGCTTCTAACCCTGTGCAGGCCATCTTCCCAAACCAAACTTCCAAACTCAGGCACTGTTTGTCGAGATTTTGTCGTGAATGTGACCTTGTAAGATAGTTTCTGGTATCTTCTGGTAAAATTCAGCACTGCTGGCTCAACCTTGATAAAAACACCTTTAAAAGGTGAAGCATGGATATGGTAATTAGAAACAGGAGGCCCAACATTGGTGGCAGTTCTGTGAAGGGTCATAACTGTCACATTGGTGCTCTCTGGGAACACAGCAGAGAGAGCTGGGTAGTTCAAATCCCCAGGATTGGCAAAAGAGTGTTGGCAAGACCTGTTTGAGAACTTGGCAAAAACATCCAGCTGGCTTGGGGTTAGGTCTTGAGTGCACAAAAATTCAAAGTAATCCTGTGCCCCAGTGTCATAGACTAAACCAGGGTCAAGAGCTTTCAGTGGTCGTATGTGTCCTGCACCATGGTCATATGGGCTGGAAGGTGCCCGTGTTGAGGAATCTGTCAAAGGGTTATGGGTGTTATCGTGAACATAAGCTGTTGTCATCAACGCCGACTTTATTGCTGCTGGACTCCAGTCAGGGTGCCTTGCCTTGAGCAATGCAGCAACTCCACTCACATGTGGGCATGACATGGAAGTTCCAGACAGTATGTTGAACTTCACTCTTCGGTGATCGGTTGGCAAACTTGACGGACCTAAGTCACCGGTCCAAGCAGCAAGAATGTTCACTCCTGGTGCAAGCATATCAGGCTTTAGAATCTCCAGTGTGAGGAAATTTGGTCCTCTAGATGAAAATGCCGCCACCACTGGAGATGGTTTTATCCCCAGCTTGGTCCCCAAGAATGCTAGAGTCGCAGTTGCATTCGAATTTGTTAATGCATAATGCTTGATTGCTTTGCCTGCTGTTTGTCCAACCGCCACCGTTGGAAGAAGGTGGCAGTCCGCAACCAGCTCCTCTCCATTGGCAGCCGTGTTCGACAATATCATGCCAATTCCACCCGCATTTTTCACCACCTGACCCTTTTGAACTCGAGGAGTAATCCCTCGGTCACATATCACAATTTTTCCAGCAACAGTATGTGGATCCAGAGTTCCTTCTAAACACAAGGAGCTTGGATCAAGGGTGCTTGAATTGCTTCCCGTATAAACTAAGGGGTACTGCTTTCTGTATGACAGGTTTCTTTTTCCCTTGTAAAGTGAAACCCCAGTTATAGTTTCCCCAGTCCCCAGCTTAACAGTGGATGGAAATTCTCTGTCCATTGTACTAGCTCCAACCGTGGTTATCCATGGTGAAACATTTGTGAGGCTAATAGGGTCGGGACCACCATTTCCAGCTGAACATGAAATGAATACTCCCTTCTCCATTGCCCCAAAAGCTGCTATGGACAAACTGTCACGATAGTAAGATGATACGCCTCCACCTAAAGAGATCGATAAAACATTCACACCATCGGCCACGGCCCGATCGACAGCCGAAAGAATATCTGAGCTGAAACACCCACCTACCCAGCAAACCTTGTAAGCTGCAACTCTGGCACCCGGGGCCATACCTCGGGCTGTCCCAGCAGCATAGCCCAAAAGATTTGCACCTCGAACAGGAGAGCCTGCAACTGTTGCTGCAGTGTGAGTGCCATGGCCATCTTGATCTCGTGGTGATTTGTACTCATCTTGCTCATTGATTTTCCCTGTAGCCGCCTCGTATCCACGGTAGAACACTCGAGCACCCACAATTTTTCTGTTACAATGGTGCTCAGCGAAGCCTCGGCCTATCTCACATGCTCCTCTCCAGTGAGCTGGAACCGGTGTCATACCAGTATCGTCAAAGCTTTGGCTCTCTGGCCATATCCCGGTGTCAAGAACGCCGACTATGACATCATGATTGGCGTGGTTATGGGACGAGATGCTTGTGCTGTCTTCAGGTTCGAGCCCCAGGAACATGGGACTCCTTGTGGTGTGCAGCTGGTATGTAGTCTCTGGAAATATGGCCATCACACCATGTAGTTCCTCCAGTCTGTCTGCTTCTTCCTCACTAAGTCGAGCAGCCACACCATGGAAAGCATTCTGGTAGCTATAGATGATCCTTTCGTCTTCAGTGTCTTCTCTCTCTGGTCCGCTGGCTACTGATTTTATTGTTGAGGCATACCATTCAAGATGGTTGGTGAAGGTTTCTGGCTTTACCGATTTATCCATTTGGACAATATAAGTCTTCTTTGTTGATGGGCTGTTGGCTGAACACGGTGCTAGGTTGATGGCCAGATAGAATGATAGAAAGAGAAGTAGCCATTTGACGGGATTACCATACATTTTCTGGGTGAGATGAGAAAGAATAAGATGGTGGAATGAAGATGTGAACTATGAGTGAAGAAGATGGGGAAGTGTAGAAATCAGAACTGCTGTTGGGATGGTTTCTGAGACTTGAAATATCAATGAAGAGGGGGACCTTTATTGTGGCCTTCTTGTGCAGGTAATAATAAAGGCGGTAGTTGTTACATGAATGCCCTTAGTCGTGAGTTAGGAGAGGTGGCTGGTGGTGGAATTGATTGTTTTTATGGTCCTCCTGTAAAAACAGGGCCTGAGGCTCTGTTTGGCCGGTCACAAAAGAATCAATATTTACAAAAAGTTGTACTTTTTTCCAATTAAATTTTACCACTTATCACTTTTATGTCAAATCTTTGTACTTTTATTTTACTTTTTTATCAAAATTTTTTCCACCAAACACCCCCTCAATTTTCTTGGTAAGAGTTCAATCTCATCAACCCTTGGAAGATAACTTGTAGCACATCACCATTGATTGGTTCCCTGTAATGCCAAACCAACGGTGATAAAAAAGATGGTTTCCCATTCGAGGATTGCTGTACAACTGAAAAATTAATAAAAAAAAATGTTTGACCAAAATGATGCCGAACACCTATAAGCCTGTCATTTAAAAATAATATACTTATGTGGCAGTACATTTTTATTGCAACATTACCATTGTCATATCATTCTAATTAGATTTTCTGATATATATATTTACCCATCCAAAAAAAAATGGCTGGAGACGTGACCCCATACAAGTTCCCTTAAATGCTAATGAAGTGTTTGTTGGGGTTTCTGTGTGTAGGTGCCTTTGTTCACAGGATGCACAATGTACTCAAAATCTGAGCACCACTTGATTATGAATAAGACTTTATGTATGACCAAGTGTATACCCATGAAATGCGATTTTCCATTTTAAGATCATATAGAAAATTATTTGTTGATTGGAGATATGTATGGGGTAAGTTTATCCTCTGTGATTGTGATTTGTGACACTGATCTATTTGTTCTCTCTGAAATTCGCCATGAGTTGAGATGAATGTGGCTGTCAATTCTATATATTTTTTTTGCGCCTGCATCAAGACTAATAGTTAAGTGTTCTGAATTTATATTTCCCCAGTTATTCAGAAGACCACAACATTGGTTTACTTGGTAAATAAATGACTTCATAGAGATGAAACGTGTGCTTAAGCTTTGTGTTTTTATACATAACTAATTGTGTAGCATTTGAACTGCCTAATGCAGGAAGCCACAATTGAAAACAACAAATTCAACCCCAAGGGATGCCTACATTGCCTAGGCAGAGATGTATATTTGTGGAAAGGATGGTTAACTCGACCCCTTCGCTTCTTAACCCCACCCCAATTGTTCAATCCGTAATGCTACATGGTACGCAGATTGGAAACTTCCTTTTTTATATGTCCCAGATGATGCATCTTGTTTGGTTTTAGCTTCCCTGACTAGTGTTGCAAATGAGTTGAGGTGAGCCGAGTAATAGGTTGCTTAGTTTTGGTTTGAAAACCTTATCGCATTTGAAGATGTTTTTAAGTTCGAGTTCTAGTAGCTTAATTATTTTAGTTTTAACTGAATTAAAAATTAAACAAGTCATAAATTATGTTTAAATTTATCTTAATTTTATAAAAAGTTGATTTGAAACGAGTTTTTAACGAATGGAGTACGATTCACTAGTTAAACGATTCATTTTAGGGCCCAACCCGAGTGAGCATGAGAAAAAAATATCTTGCATGCATTCTGGATGTAGGAATGGTTGTTGCCACAAATTAGCTATTCCATGTGAAATTGCACTCTGCAATTCTCAACCACACAAGGCTAGAAAAGATTGAAAGTCATCTTTAGTGCTGAAGATATTTTATAATTTATAAATAATGTGAACCATTTAGCAGTTTTGAAGATATTGCTGATCAATCATCGAGTGTGGTACGTCCTTGCATAGTACCTAACTTAATACACTCTTGTTGTTTAGGGGCCGGTTCGTTGCCTACATACGCACACACACACACAGTGTAATTTTTAATAATTTTTAAAAATTATTTGTATGGAAAATATTAAATATTAGTAATTTTTTAAACAACTTATTATAATTTTTATATGAAAGTTAATAATTTTTTAATAAATATCCAAAGTTACTGAAAATTGTTAATTTTTATGAACGCATACAAAATTTTAGTTAGTAATTTTTGATAAAAAAATTTTCAAAAATTGTTAAAAGTTGTTTTATCAAGAAGTTGTTGCTACAACTTAAAGAGTCGAACTCTAGAAAAGGTAGTATAGCTTCGTGCTAATATGCTTCATGTATATCTATAATATATATAACCAAACCAAATCAAGCCTTTTCTCATTAGGTGAGGTCTGTTGTATAGATTTTATAACGCCAACCAAATCTGTTTAGAACCATATCCTCCGTTAAATTCATATAGGTAAGGTCATATTTAATAGTTTTTTTTCCAACTTCTTTTGAGTCTCCTTTCCCCTCCCATACTCCTAGCAATATTTATACTTTCACTTCTTTTAACAGGTGCCTTCGTTGGACGCCTTCTAAGATAGTCGAACCATCTTAATCGATTTTCTCTGATTTTATCTTCAATCGGTGCAGTTCCTACCTTGTCTCTAATCTTCTCATCCTAATCCTATTTCTCCTTATAATCCCGCATATTCATCTTAACATTCTCATTTTTGCAATTGCCATCTTTTGAACATGATTGTGCTTTATTTCTCAATATTCTGATCCATATAACAATACTGGTTTTACCGCCACCTTATAATACCTTTCTTTCACATTGAGGGGGACTTTCGGATCACACAAGACCCCCGAAACACTCCTCCATTTGGTGTACTCGACTTGAATCAGTATCAATCCCTCCATTCTGTTACGCTATAGATCAAAGGTACCTAAAGGTTTATTTCTCTATAATTTTTTGTATATCTAAACTTACTTCTATACTTTCAATTATCCTACTTTGACTAAACTGACATTCCATATATTCCGTTTTGGATCAATTTACCCTAAACTCTTTTGTCTCTAACATTTCTCGTCACAATTCTAGCTTAGCATTCTTTCATTCGTTCATATCATCTACTAAAATAATGTCATCTGCAAATAGCATACACTACGGCATCTTATCATGAATATATCTTGTAATCTCATACATAACTAGGACAAATAAGTACGGGCTTAACGCTGAGCATTGGTGTAGACCAATCGTGATAGGAAACTTCTTAGTCTCTTTGCCAGTTGTCCATATAGATGTCATGGTTCTATCGTAATATCCTTTATTGCCTCAATATATATGACACATACTCTTTTTTTTCCAATACTTTCCATAGAATTTTCTTAAAAACCCAATCATAGGCCTTCTCTAAATCAATGAATATCATATGTAAATCTTTTTGACTTTCTTTATACTATTCGATTAACTTCCTTAAAAGAAAAATAGCTTCCATGGTTGATTTCCCGAGCATGAAACCAAATTGATTCTCTAAAACGTTTGTTGTCATTCTTAATCTTCTCTCGATAACTCTCCCCTTTAATTTTATCATATGACTCATCAATTTAATCATGCAGTAGTTCGCACAGTTCTAAATATTTCATTTGTTCTGATATATAGGTATAAGAATATTTTGTATGTATATCTATAATATATATGTATGTGCATAAATATATATATATTTGTATGTAGTATACTCGTTTGGTTAGAAAAAAGTTTTGAGTTGTGTATGGAGGAAACTTATATATTATTTTATATTTAACGATTAATAATTATTTTTTCTTTTATTTTACGATTAAGATTATTTTTATATTTTTAAATTCCTGCTCAATTTTTATTTTAATGGACCCACCACCATCTATCTCACAAAATGACTCGAGTATTTTAAATTTCACTATATTTTAAGGATGGAGATTATATACAAATCAAAATTGTCAATTTAAATTCCGTCCAATTATGATTTTTAGTTAGTTGAACTTTCCAAATTAATATATCATAATTTGTGTTAATTTTTATGGTGTTTATCAAAAATTAATCGGGGAGAGAGACCAAAACAAATATAATAACTATTAGGGTTTAAAATATTAGGGAAAAAAATTAAAACCCGTAGATTTTTTTGATTTAAATTTTTTATCTAAAGTTTCAATTATATAAGAAATTTAATACTAATTCTGTTCAGAGTGAGTTATTGTTAGTTTTTAATATATAAGAATGCACCTTTAAGTAAAAATAGCCTATTATTAGCTTCAAAAAATAGTCTATTGTTTTGTCTCATATGTCGATTCTCATATTTGGAAGAATTTGTTTTGTAATTATTTAATTTTTTTAATAATATGAATACTAAAAACAAAAATAATAATAAGTTTTGGTAAAAAAAATAAGTCATATAAAATAGAAGGAAATGAACTTCTACAGTTGTTATCAAAGGGAGGTCATTATGCAAATGGATTATCTCTCTTATCAACGGAATGCAAGGCTGTTTATCCTCGATACTTTACTCTTTGACCAAATTACAAAGAGAAGGAAAAAGAAAATTGTGAATGGCATTTTAATTCAAAGATTGAATTAATTTGCATGCATTAAAATACTAAGAAGAATAACAAAGTCACAACCCATGTTGTCTTGAGTTTCAATATCCAGATATTGCCAAAAGTTTCAATATGTATGAGAGAGATAGAGAGAGAGAGAGGGGGAGAGAGAGAGTTGCCACCGTTACTCCTGTTGTCTATCCCTATCACAAACGCATTGGCATCTAAGCAGAGTGCTAGTGCTGGGGTTTGTCCTCTCCGATTCATGGACCCAATCACCTCTCTCTCTCTCTCTCTCTCTCTCTCTCTCTCTCTCTCATCTTTACTGTTCTTCGAAGCGGTTCAGCTACATCTTAATAAATGTATCGATACACTCTTCAAAAAAAAAAAAAAAATGATGTATCGATACATTTAATTTCTAGCAGTACTGCACTGGAAACAATGGCACGTGACAATGGGGCTCGGTTCCCTCTTAAAAGTGACCAATGTGTCGAGGGCCTTTCGAATAGGGGTTAAATTTTATTGCCCTTCATGAGTGTACTATATTACTGGAATTTAGTTTAAAAATAATTATATTATAATTTATTTTGAATAATATTTTTTGGAAGTATTCATATATTTCCTTTTTATTTTATAAACCAGTATAAAAATAAGTCCTTGCAAATTCAATTAGTTTGGCAGTACAAAAAGAAACTGGACTTTGGAGTAATGGTATTTGGTTTATTTTTTTGTTTTTTGTTTTCATTTACATAAAATTTTCAAAACAAGGAAAAAAAAAATACTCTATTTTCCTTATTTTGAAATTTTTCTTGTTTTGAATTGAAAACGTTCAAAATGATTTTTGTTATTTTTCATTTTATATATAAACTCATTTTCTTTTTTTTAAAATAAATTTTGAAAACACAAGTGGCTAAATGTATTTAATTTGTCTTCTTTGTTTTTAAAAGTATAAAATGAAAAATGAACTCAAAACAGAAAATGGAAAACAAAAACACAAAACAAAAAATATAAAAACAAATCAAATGAAACTTTAGTTTTTCACCGTTAATTTTCAAATAAGAGATAATATCTTTAAGGATTTATGATGGAATACATCTATCACTATATGTAGTTATTACATATATTTATTAATATAAAATAGGCGAACTGGTATAGGATGAAGGAGCAAGTGTAGAGATTCGTTCTCTCACTCATATAGGTTTTTTCTTCATTAAAAATTGGCAGCTTGTTTTTATACTTTTCACCCTTTTCAAAATAACTTAAGTCATTTATCGGGTGTCTCTATTGAAAATATTTTATTTTTAAGTTGAATTAAATTAAATTAATTTGATTTGAT